>BMAO01006109.1:0-242259 GCA_019973975.1 Trichonephila clavata | reverse complement strand
GCGGCCATTGATGATGACGCTTCATTTCGATCGCTTGAGGATTGCTTCGAAACGTTAGAAAATGTACTAAATTGTGTTGGAAACCCAAGCAAAAAGTTGCGTGAAGGTGCAAGAACTGCTTTGGGTGAGTTGAAATTACATTTTTCAAATGCTTGCATTAAATTTGGAGATGCAAAAAATAACGACGTTGTAACGGCTTCCTGTACAAAACCATCGTATGCTGAGATCGTGGCGCCATCTATCATTCCCAAAGGAGAGTAATTTAATGAACAAAGTTATTGTATGTTCTAACAAAAATGATTTTACATCTGATGAGGTGCGAAAAATCATCAGAACTCAGTTAAACCTAGACAAATTCAAGTAGGAATAAAAAAGATGAGGAACATTAATAAAATCGAGTACTTGTGCAGTGTATATCAAAAGAGGATAAGAAAGGTTTTCGAATGCAATAAAAGAAAAAACAAATTCGCTTCAAGTGTCTTCTCAGCGGAAGAGAAACCCAAATTGCTTTTGAAAATCTTCCGAATGAAATTAGTGATCATGAGTTTTCCAGCTTTGAAGGAACAGAATCGGAATTGGGGGAGAAAGAACAATATGGGAGGAGACAAAATTCGTTTCACTCTTAAAAAATTCGAAAACTCCCGGCATTTGGTTCTTGAGGTAAGTCAATTTGTCGAAAACTGTGCCTTAAAATGAACTTCCTGAGAGCAAATTGGAATGTTGCAAAATCGAGGATTTCTGGCATTAACCGCTGCTTTAAGTGCCTTGGGTATCATCATAAGGCTGCTGAATGTGAAAATGGCTTGTGCTGTTTCAATTGTGCTGGAGAACACAAGAGTAGTGAATGCATCTCTCTATTCAAGTTTGCATTAATTGTATAAGATTCAACAAGAAAACAAGGGACCCAAATAAAAAGTGGATGTAAATCACAAACCTTATTCCAGCTGCTGTAATGTCATCAATTTATGGAGAAACTCGTTGCATCTCAAACAAATTATGAATAGTTTTTTACCTCAACCACATTTACGTATTTTGCAACTTAATTTACATAAATCAAAAAGTGCTACACAGCAGCTTATTTTGAATATGGAAGCTCGAAATATTGATGTTGCGTTAGTACAAGAGCCTCATTCGTACAAGGGAACTCTTCCTGGATTTCCTTCATCTTACAGAGTTTTCTTTAGTCATTCTTTCGATATAATTAAAGCAGCCATTATTGTCAGAAATAGAAATATTTCAACCTTTCTAGATCTAAATCACCTTGATTACAACATGGTGACAGTACATTTAAATATTAATAAAATATCCTTTTGTTCTTTCCTACTATTTCGAGCCTCCAAGAATATTGATTTCGATTTAGAAAAAATTAACCAAATTTTTCCAAGATGCCTATTAACAGACTGGTCTGGTCAATGGACGCCAATAGCAAATCTGAAACATGGTTCAGTCCCTTTCCAACTCTAGAGGTTCCAAGCTCACCGATTTTATTAGTGCCCATAACCTCTTCGTCATTAATGAAGATTGCGGTCCTACATTTTGCGGCTCTCAAGGATCTAGCTACATTGACGTAACTGCAGTTGGAACTGATTTGCTGGAAGATGTTACTTGTTGGCATTTGCCTGCTTATGATCCTCTCTCCGACCACAAAGCAATTGAGTTCGATATTGTTCTTAATACCAATTCTCCAACAAAAAATGGTGACGTCTGTATCTTCCATCTGAAAAAAGCGAACTGGAAACTCTTCCATGACTCATCGAAAAACTTGCTGTCAAGAATTAGTAATCTCATCGACTCCTGCCAAAATCCAGAATCTTTGCATGATCTCGTAAATGACCTCCTTTCTATAATTCAGAATTCTTGTAAAATGTCAATTCCAATTAAAAAGCAAGGGATGCACAGAATTCCTTGGTGGACCACAGAAATTGGGTGTATGAGAAAGCACGTTAATGCTGCAAGACGAAGATTCCAGAGATGTAAGAATATCGCTTTAAGAGAAATTTATAAAAGTAAATACCAAGAATTAAGAGCTAATTATAATTTAAAACTTTTAGACGCCAAATTAGCTCATGGAGGGAATTTTTGGATGAAATTAATGTAAATAATGTGTGGAAAAGATTTATACTTATGGCGTCAAACAACAGTTTCAGAAGAGAGTTGAAATCAGTGGAATTGCTCTTCCATGTGGAACTGTGACTAATTCTTTTGAAGAGACAATTAATGAGATTATCTTCCATTCTTTCCTGACGATTGTGAGAACGATGATGATGATTGTCACAAGGAAATACGAAATGACGCTCTTATCAATAGCAGCATAGAGAATGACCCACCTTTTACCATCCATGAATCGATGCTGTTATAAGTAAATTGAAGTTAAAAAAAGACACCTGGCCCTGACTCTATTCCTAATGAAGTTGTCAAGAAATTGCATGTAATGCACCCTGGTCTTTTTTTAAAAGTTTTTAACTCATGTCTTCGTCTCAAGACTTTTCCTCTATGTTGGAAAAGCTAGGATTATCCTGATTCCCAAAGTGAACGACGTCCGTATCCCTAATTTAGACAACCTTAGGTGTATCAGTTTACTGTCAACTTTGGGTAAATGTTTTGAAAGACTCATTATCAACAGAGTGGCCTGGCGTTTACACAAAGATAATTTTTCAGTAAAAATCAATTTGGTTTTATGCCACAAAAATGTACCGAGGATGCCTTGATGAAACTTAATGAAATTGTTTTAAAAGGAAAAAGAGAAATTTTCATACAATCTGGTTTTCTTGGATATTAAAGGAGCTTTTGATAATGCTTGGTGGCCTGGTATTCTGAGCCTTTTAAAAAGATCTAACATCCCTAACAACTTATTTGCCGTAATTTCCAGCTTCTTGAAGGATAGATCTGTGACTTTATCTTTAGGTCATTCCTCAAAAGAGAGATTTTTGAACAAGGGATGTCCTCAGGGATCCGTTTCTGGACCTTTTCTCTGGAACATCATTATTAATGATTTTTTGGAAAAAATCTTGGCTTTCTCTTGTGAAACGATTGCTTTTGCCGACGACTTACTTCTTTGTTTTCAGGGAAAGTCTTTTCATGATATAAGCAGACAAGCGCAGCTTACCCTTGACTTTGTATCAACCTGGGCAAATAATTTTAAATTAGAGTTTAATGCTGTCAAGTCAAAAGTTATGATCTTGGAGAAGAGAGAAAACAACACCCTCACAAGCAACCTCACTCTTAATGGAATTCCTCTCGATTGTGTGAAGGAACTAAAATATCTTGGTATTGTCCTTGATAGTAAATTCTGTTGGAAACAACATATTCTGCATCTTTCAAATAAATGTGAAAAAATTCTGCTAGGGCTTAATAGGGTTGCCAGAAATAGCTTTGGGATCAAGTCCAATGTCTCATCCCTCATTTATAAACAAAGCATTGTTCCATTTATCTGTTATGGCTCACGAATATGGGGATCTGCCTTGATGAAGAAAATAAATTGCCGGCTCTTGCGAAAGATTCAACGAAGAATACTTCTCCGAGTTATTTCTGGGTATCGAACGATATCCTATGATGCTGTGTTTGCTATTTCGGGCTTCCCACCTATTGACATCTTTATTATCAGAAATAATGAATTCAAGAGTGCAACGAAGAACTGTACCAATAAGAGTCTAGATGGTTCCCTGCGATTTTCTGTTCTTCCTCATCCTTCTGAACGATTTCCCCTTAATTTTGTTAATTACCGTAAAATTATTGAAGACAACTTTCCTGTTGTCTGCTTTACAGATGGTAGCAAAATCAACAATAAGGTTGGTCTTGCATTTGTTATCTTCCAAGATTTTATTGAAATTGAAACTCGCCAATTTAGACTAAGAGATGAATGTAGTGTGTTTCAGGCTGAATTACTTTGCATAGCTCAAGCAGTCTCTTGGATCTGTAATAACGAAAACCTTTCATCGGATTTCTTAATTTGCAGTGATTCTCTTTCATCTTTATATGCCTTAAATAACATTGATTCTCAAAATCATCTGATTGTTCAAACGCAAGTTGATCTCAATTTTCTTCGAAGCAGAGGTGTAAAAGTTTTCTTTTCTTTTGTTCGAGGTCATACGGGAATCTATGGCAATGAACGTGCTGACTGGCTTGCAAAAGAAGCTACAAAATTAAGCAATTTGATTCCCATGAACATTCCAAAATCATATTATAAAAATATTTTTAAGGAAAAAATTATTTCTGATTGGAATAAATTATATCAAATATCAAATAATGCGCTCTTCACCAAGGAATTTATTCCTTCTATTCAGAGTCGTTTAAAGGCTAAACACTTTCATCCTAATTTTATACTTACCCAGTTTCTAACTGGGCATGGAAACTTTAAAGCCTATTTGAAGCGCTTCAATTTGTCACCTACTGACCAGTGTTCTTGCTCCAGTGACACAGTCCAGGATGTCAAGCATCTAATATTTGCTTGTGCTAAATTCTCTTCCGAAAGACGTACTCTCATGAATTGCCTACAAAAGAACAATATAGCGTGGCCTCCTCCTTTCTCTGCCTTTGTTCAGAGCAAGTCTTCTTTTACATCGTTTTGTGCATATATTAATAGCATTTTTTCTCGTATTGTTTAGATTGTAAATTTAAATTTTTTTATTATATTATTATTCGCGTTTTTTCTAACATTTACTGTGTATGTTTCTGTTTTTTTTCTTCTTTTTTTGCAAGTGCGTATATATGTATGTCTGTGTGTATATTCTTAAGTATTTGTGTGTATGTATGCTTTTTATGCATTTGTATTTTGAAAATCTTCTAATCACACATGTGCTACCAAACCTCCACCATTGTATAATTTTAGTTACTGAATGTCTCCGTTTTTGTGCACGTGAGCAATCTTGTATTTTGTTCTGTGTTTATTGTATTTGCATCCCTTCTTGTTTCTTTTACCTTTTGATTCCCATTTGTGCTTGTATCCCTGTACTTAAAACTTCCTACCACTATTGATTGAGTATTGACTTACGTTTGTAAGCCTTGTGTTATACTTGTTGGCACACAAGGAGTCTAAATAGAGATTCAAAAAAAAAAAAAAAAGGGTCTTGTTATTTATTGGGAATTATCGTCTCTTCATTTTACCTCCTACATCCCCTTTTCTTTCTCTGGTTTTCCATTTCGGCCTGGAAACTTAGAATATCTACTCAAAGTGTCTAGGGAGCTCTTACCATGTAAAATTTCTAGACGTGCGAGTTTATGGTTGTATTTCCCTCTCATTTGTCGGCATCTACTGGACACTTGGATTTTAAAGCAACGATTGGACTGGGACGGTATATTTAATCGATTTTCCGTTTCTAGGTATGAGGTATTAAAGTGAATTGAAACTTTTTTCTTTTCATTTTTACTAAATAAATTCGATTTAGTTTTGGGTGCGAAAATAGTAATAATTTTCTAAGAAACGAATAATTCATTACAGCCCAGGCATGTTCTTTCTTCATAAACTTCCGTCTCCTTTGGTAAATAATATAACTAAAATCTTTAAGGAAATTGTTAATTAAGCAGGTAGTAGTTATTAAAATAAAATTAATTTCTGGCTTTGTGAGAAATGCTGTGGATGCATTCAATGATTAAACTTTTCTCTACATACCCGAGGAATGAATTTTGTTGTACTAAATGTTCGATACTGTAAAGATTTTTGACAATTTGATAAAATACACAAACTGTAAGGCTCTTTCACTTCAAAGATTTAGCCACGTAAAGATGAGGCATTCGAGCCTTCTGATTGGCTACTACTCAGCCGTTCGCTGCTTACTATTTTGATGTGAATTAACCTGTAAAAATAATCAACAGCTGCGTGGATATTTAACGAATAATTGTCTTATTTAATTTCTTTCCTTTCAAATTAAGGGTTCCTTTCAAATTTTTCTTTTTTATGTTTAGGTTTGTTTATTGTAATCATATCTACACTCAAGAGCCAAAACATTATGACCACCTGTCAATACCGATTTGGCCCACCTTCGGCGAGCAACACAGCTTCAACCCGCTTTGGCATGGATGCCACAAGTCCTTGGGAGATGGCCGGAGACAGATTGTACCAGATGTTTAAGCAACGTTCATGTAAATCCGAGATATTGCGAATTGGCGGTCTTTGAACTCGGAGCTACCGTCTCATGACATCCCAAATGTGTTCCATCGGATGGATATCCGGTGAGTAAGGCGGCCAGGACATTAACTGGAATTCAGCATCATGTTCCTGGAACCACTCCAACACAATTTTGGCCTTGTGACATGGGGCGTTTTCCTGTTAGAACATTCCATTTCCAGCTGGAAAAACAGAGGTCATGTAATGGTGCAACTGGTCCGCAATGATGTTCAGACACCCTGTAGAATTCATGGTCTGCTCTACCACAACCATGGGTCCCAGAGACGCCCAAGAGAACGTCACCCAAAGCATAATACCGCCACCACCGGTCTGTATATGACCTACTGTACATTGAGGGAGCAACTGTTCACCTGGAAGACTGCGTATCCTGACATGGCCATCGGCGTGATGAATGACCAAACTATGATTTATCTGACCAGGCAACTCTCCCCCATTGATCTATGGACCAGTCGCGATGTTCCCGTGCCCAGCGCAGGCGCAGTTGGCGATGACGCTTGGTCAGCAAAGGCACACGAATGGGACGTTTGATGCGTAGCCCCATATCCAACAGTGTCCACTGAACAGTGTGCTTCGATACTATTCTACTTGGCCCTGCATTGAATTGGGCTTCAGCTGAGCCACTGTCTGGCTCCGGTTTTGCTTCACCATGCGAGACAGTCTTCGACGTCCTTTTTCTTTGATAGCGTGTGGACGTCCAATACCATGTCGACTACTGCTTTCACCGTCATTCATCCACTTTGCATAAGTACTAAAAACTGTAGATCGAGAACAACTAATGAGTCATGCAGTTTCAGAAATACTTGTGCCGAGCCTTCGAGCCATTACAATCTGCCCTCTATCAAAGTCGCTTAGATAAGCAGCCTTTCCCATCACACACAAAAGTAAGTGAAAGAATGATTCTGCAGACTCTCCAGCAGCAGTTAAATACCACTTCCACCTGATCACGTGCCTTCCATGTCATCCCGGCGAGTTCATTGCAAAATGTAGGGGTTGTCATAATGTGTTGGCTCTTGAGTGTATATTAAATGGCTGGTAGAATATTTTTTGTCTCGAAATTAGGCTGGTTTTAGATAATTTATGATTATAGAAGTAAGAAGAGCATTTATTCGACATAAGTCAATTTTTTTCAAATTTTTTTGGGGGAGGGGATTTAAATTCTATGGACTCTCATTTATGTGTCAGCATTCTTATCAACACTTTTATATACATGCTTTCCGACAAATTTAATGTTATAATTGCTACAAATATGTAACACATAATAGTATATTTATAAGTGAAAGAATTGCTAGTATATGAGGATAATTATTTTTAAAATACACTTTTTTAAACTAAGAGTAATTATAATATCACTTCTAAACACAAATTGAACGAACTACAATTTATTTTCTTTTTTGGCAACGTTCTGTTCATTTAGCTTAAGCTAATTCGAAAGCCCTGAGCGAGGTTTTAGAATTCTGTGTTATTGTGTGCTTTTATGGTTCTGTGGATGAAAAGCTCACACATAACGAACAAGTTCCCGACATTTGTTCGGTGGGTTAAAAGACGGTCATTTCTCTTGGAGGGGCTTCCTTGTTCCGAGAATTCAAAAGAGGAAACGGAACAGAACTCGAACAATAAATCAAATGACATTCTTTTAAAGAACGAATCATTAGAAGAAGAAAAAATCTCTCTTTTTTTTTTTTTTTGAAAAATAATTAACGAGATATCCATTTAAAAGCCTTTTTTTTTGTGTAGAATTTAAATATTAAAATTCTTTTCAGAGGTTCTAACAAATTTAAGCCTATTTTTAATGATCCGATTCGTTGGAATTTGTTCGTTTATTTCACAATTTTATCTCAGCATTAGAGAACGTTTTAAGGAAAATTTCCTTAAAAAGTACAATAATAAAGCACACAGGTAAACAACACTCAACTGATTTAAAAATACACGCTTTATATAAGATTTTTTTAAATATTAAACACTTTTTTGAAGAATCTGAATATTTGGATATCTTAAACCAATTATCAGATTTAAAATTGTATTTAAATTTCACAACAAGTATTATTCTAATGTTAGTTTTGAATTCAATGGAGAATACATGATTGCATTTATTGCGTGAGTGTCATGTATTTAACCCATTGAATTAATTTTTTAAATAATAATCATGCAAGGAAAAACAATTTGCTTATGCATGAGTAAATGTTATATGAAGACTCCTTTTGTTATGAATATTTTGTGTTGATAAATGTAGTTTTTCTTTCGATGAAATCTGTAAAGAAGATTCATTCTGTTTTGTTTTTCTGGAGTGTATCCTATGCTATTGATTTAATTTTTAATAAATTTTAAATTTATTGACACAAATTTTTGTAATCTTTATTGCAAAAAAGTTACACTAAACCTTGTATTTCTTTCATGAATTCGATGACTATCATATGTAGCGTTTGTTATGTATGTGTTACGTTTTGTTTTGTTTTTAAATGCACTTTACTTAGTTTTTCTGGATACTATTTTAGTTTTTTTAAATAGTAGAATATAATTTATGTATTTTTCAATAAGGTTTGTACTATAAACTGACAAATTTTTTAAAATAGCGAAATTTTTTTTTTGTAGCACAATGCTATTATAGACTTATTCTGTAGTTTAGATTATTTCCTTACTAATTTTCTGGATATGTTTTAAATTAGAAAAGCTAGTTCGCAAAAAAAGGAGTTGGCTTATTTTCAAAATTTAGAAACCGTCTTCAAGTAATTATTTTCTATTTTTAATCTACAACGCATTTAATCCCTTAAAATTATAGATTAAGAAAACCGAAACAGATTGCAAATTTAAACAAAGAGAAAACTGAATTTTTTTTATAAAAAGTCCATAAAAAAGGTATTGTTTCACATGTAAAGAGCAAATTTCAGATTCATTAAAAAATCCAACTGCAAACGGTTTCCATTCTTGTATTATCAACGAAACTTTGGCAGTTAGAAACACAATTGAGTGTTGGAAAGAGGGAAAAAAAAAAAAAACAAGCACCGTAATTAAAGATCCTCTAGCTTGTATCAAATTTTAGCAATTACTTTCGCCCAAGGCAACCAACCTGAAGTTACAACTTGTTTATTTTGTTTTTGTACATCGCAGCCAGTTTTTCTTTTTTGCTTCTCCCCCACCTTGGATTCTAAATTTAAAACAATTCTTCTCTGTCTATTTCTTTTTCTGTTTTTCTGTGGTTATATTTATTTTAATTACAGTAACGAATACACTCATTGAGAAAAATTTTTTCAGTATTAAATCGTCAAATAGTTTTATAAAACACAAAAAAGTCTTATTTATTCGGGTACTTTGACTCCAAATTTATATCGACTCCTTAATTTATTTCCTTTTTGTGACAACAGATCTTTTAACTTCATTAGAAGTGCATTCGCTTAGTTAAAAGCTTAATTTAGCAGTTAATTAAACACCACTTTATAGTTAAGTGCTACTTTGATGAGCCAGCAAAAATGTCTTAACCTTTGAATCAAAATAGCAACACACATCTTTCAATTTATTATTTGGTTGTGTATAAATATTTTGATATGGTTAGAAATTCGATTTTCTGTACGTATTGATTAATATATCCAGAAAAACATAACAGTTATAAGGAATTATATTCTTAAAACAAGGAAAAAAAATTTCAAGTTAAAATTATGCTGTAATGTTACTTTTATGGCTTAAGAACGTATTAACGTTTTAAATGTATTAACCCTTACAGGACCATTAGGTTGTTTAGAATTAACATTAGTATGGGACTATTTATTTTTATTTGTTAAAATGTATAATAAGTAAAAATCATAAGAAAAATGAATAATAATGTGTGGTTTTTTGTATCAATGTTTAGTTTTAGCAAGCATTTATTTTAATTTATTTAAATATAATTTATTATTGCATAAAATTGTACTTCCTGTATTTTCTTTCGAGTATTTCAATTTATTCGGTAATATATCATTACACGACACTCACAATCAACTGAAATGAGTAATATGAATTATATAGACTATAGCCCGCGAGTGGTATATTATTTGGTGTCACTTGATTTAAAACTTCTTTTTTTTTCTTAAACGTTCTCATTTTCGTAATTGCGTTTGGCATACGTTCCATTTTGACACTCCGAATAAAAATATGCAGATAAGAGCTACAATGAAATACGACAATCACTCATTTTAAAACGAGAAAATGTTTCTCTTACTCGTGATAGCATTCACATTTTTAAAAATATATAGTAAAACTTATTTGTATCTAATGGGGCTGCATTTTGGCAGGTAAGCCTTTGAAAACACGAAAAGTCCCCAAGTGGGTGAGCCATTTCATTGTTAGAATCATCCAGAAGCAGATGCCGCTGCCAAACTTTTGATGCTTGAATTGATTCAATTCAAGCTCTCGTCGGATGCTAAATATTTCCTGTGATGAATTTTGCTGAGAGAACCAGACCCAAATTTATACTGAAGAGGTCTTGTACATGACACATAATCATATGACACTAGCTATTTGGCCCGGCGTTGCACGAGCTTTCTCTACTTTTATAAACTTTCTCCCTTCCCTTCACAAAATCTGCATGACCAATATTCTTTTTCGAAATTACTTTGACTTCTTTGTTTCCTCCGCTAAGCCCGGGCTTTTACCGAGTGCATAGCTTAATCCCCATGAGAACTTCCTCTTTCCCTCATGAGGCCAGAACTTCTGTGTGGGTGTGTAGGCTTACTATGTGAGTGCATGGCCCAGCGTGACTCGGGCTTTCTCGTTTAATATTTTCCCTTCTCTTCAAAAAATCAGCACTTCCAATATTCTTTTTCGAAATTACTTTGATTTTCTTGTTTCTCCCCCCCCCCCCTCTTAGCCCGGCGTTGCACGGGTTTTTACCGAGTGAATTACTTAATCCCCACGGGAATATCATGTTTCTCTCAGGACGACAACACTTCTCTGTGTGTGTACGCGCAATGTGAGTGATTTCTATAACTGTGTCATTAAAATTCCCGTTTTCGAAATTTGTTCACTTCTTTTCGTTGTTGGACGGGTTTCATTTAACCCGACGTTGCACGAACATAATGACATGCTTGCCTATGAATTTCGTATTCAGAAAATCTATTGACTGCAGCCGGGATCTAACCAGCAACCTCTAAGGCTTACGAGGCGGGTAAAATGTATTAAAAATAACATTTAACAAAAAGAGACAAATTCTGTAAAAACTCTCGTTCAGCAACTAAGAGGACAAAATTAATTCACTGTACAAACAATAATACTATGAATAAAAAGTCTGCGAAATATTTGATAGAGTATTTTTAGATAATTCATTGCTTTTATATAATTACAGAATTCGTTTGGCACGACTAAAAATCGATAACGGTTGCTCAATAAAAATGAAAATGTCTGACACTTATTTTTTCAATATTGTGAAGCTTATATATATATATATGCAACTTAAACAATAGGTTTCAAACAAGAGTATACGGAATGTAAACTGATGTCTGCGGCAAGATTGTTTTTCGAAACTTTAAGCTTTTAGAACTGAAACAGATTTAACGATACGTATAATTTTTAAAATAGAGCCAGACGGGGAAGAAATCTAGAACTTTTGTTTTTGTAAGAATAGCTTTATAAATAATTCGAAACAGTTTCTAATTAAAAAAAAACCCGATAAAACAAATTCTTGAAAGTTGATATTTTAATTGGAATCACGCAGGAAAGCAAATTTACAATAAATAATTTTATCTCTCTCATATTAGCATTTACAAATGGAGTATATTTAAAGAATTGCAAAAAAAATTGAATAATTTCTTATTAAGACTATAGTGGACAGGAAAATGTTAAAAAAAATTTGTTACAAACATGCTCCAAAATTGTCTGCCTGAATTTAAGTTATAACTGAAATCATATAAAAAGTTTGGTTAGAAAAAATGAGTAAGAAATTTAAAACTTAAAAAAATATTAAGGAGAAATTAAACACTTCAAAACGTTCTATGCGTTTTGATATTTTTAAATTCTATATTTTCACCTGATTTAACTTTAAGCAATTCCTTAGAAATTAATGCATACAACATAATGTTTTATTTGATAATTTACAAAATAAGGAGTAACACAAATTTTTATATGAAATTTTCAAGAATTTAAAGTACTTTATACATAAACTTTATTTTCTTCATTCACCCTATCACTATTACTACAATGAATCTAAGAAGATATAAGTACTTATTAGAAGAATACTTTTGAAAAGTTTTGCTATAATTGGACAAAAATTACAGTGCATGTGGAACATTTTGAGCTTTGGTTTCGAGGCAAATTTTTGACTTTGAGAAAAACAGCTTTTTTAAAAAGGAAAATAACTTAGTTTTTTTAAAAAAAAAGTTGAAGATATAAATATAAATTTGAAATTGAAAAACATTAATATATTAAAAAAAGCGTCGAATACACTCTATAACAAAAAAAAGCAGTTGCCCTATTATAATGAAATTTAGTATGCAAAGACATTTGTACCGAACATGCAAATGATTAAAATTTGGTGTCCAATGAATGAAAAGTGGGAGCTACAGCACATCGGAACTGCGCACTCAGCAGGTGTCTTTAAGAAGCGATTCTCAATCCGATGGTCAATTTTCTGCTCCTTTGCAATTTAGGATACCTTTCAACGATTGAAAAAATGCCTCGCCGCAGATTGCAAGCTCATTACGAACAAATGTCAGAGTTTGAAAGAGGTTGTATCATTGGATTGAAAGAGGCAGTTTGGGTAAATCGGAGATTCGCTTGTCATATGGATCGAAGCGATGCGACTATTAGAAGATGCTGACAAGAATGGGTGGACCATTGCATATTTAAGCGTCATGATGGTAGCGTCATGATGGCCCACAGCAGATTAGCAGGATAGATTGATTGTCAGATCAGCTATCACAGCCCCTGATACATCGTTATCAACCATCATACGGGTGATCCGTACATGAATGTCCACTATGACCATTCACAAACAGCTGTTGGAGCAACATTTACACTCTTGATGACCGCAACGCCACCTGCCACTCACACATGCACATTTCGAGCTAGATTACAGTCGTGTTTGGCTCGATCAGGTTGGAATCGTGCTGAATGAGGGCGTATATTGTTTAGAAACGAATCCTGGTTTCAACTGTGTCCTGACGATCATCGAAGACGTGTTTGGAGGCGCCCAGGGCAGCGTGCCGTTCCTGCTTTCGCTACTTCACGCCCACAGACCCTCAACCAGTTGTTATGGTCTGTGGTGCCATTTCTTTTGACAGCTGGACCCCTTGATCGGCATTAGATTCTCACTTACAGCACAGCGGTACGTCAACGACATTCTGAGAATTGTTTTGCTATCGTTCCTTTTGCAGTAAACTGACCTTATTTTTCATCAAGATAATGGCAGACCACATACGGCACGTGTTTCTATGAACTGTCTTACGGCTTGTCAAACTCTTTTTTTGGCCAAGAAGATTGCCAAATCTCTCTCCAAACGAGCATGTCTGGGATATGATGGGAAGGTGACTGGATCTACCAGGGAATACTGATGACCTGGTCCGACAATTAGAGCAAATTTGGCAAGAAATGCCGCAAGAGAGTATCAGGGTGCCTTATCACTCTATGCCACGCCGTATGGCACCTTGCATCATGGGCTAGATGTGGGTCAACACAGTATTGAGCTTGTTATTTTGTAACTATGTAACTCTGAAATAAATCATTCAATTTTTCTGAAACTTTAATCATTTTCTATTCTGTACACAATCTTTGTAACCACCAATCTTTGTCTCTATCTAGTTCTTGGTGCGTCGTGTTTTTGTTATGGAGTGTTTATATATATATAAAATTCTCTAATATTTATTGTGACAGTCACATTGACACCAGGTATATATAGTGATAAAAATTGAAAAAAGTAAGCTAGAACTTTTTCCCCTAATAATATCTAATTCTAAAGTAAAGCAGCAGAAAATATATTTCCTTATTATTATTTCATCAACCAGATATAATATATTACATATTTCATTAATCGCAATGAGTAAAGAATAAAGTATTTCAATACGATTAAATCGCAAAAATTCAAAACAGCAACACACATAAAAGTAAAACCGTTTGCTAAGTCTGATAAAAAAATTAAAAAGCACTGGCACTATAGGCTACATTTGTATTGGCGGCATTTCGTTTCCTTTTCTCTTTTTTAGTAAAAATGTTTTGAGAAATGCATCGTTTATCTTGTATTTCAGCCATTGTCATAGATAAACTGTCATTTAGGCATGAGTCCAAGCCGATTCAAGAATTTTCTCGTAGCCCAAATTGTGTGTTTCGATGGCACCCGTTACTGATACTTTGAGCCTCCTTTTGGAGACGAATACCTCTTTTGAGCATTTTCGCCAAATGCAGTTAAGCCAGTGCTCCCAATATTCAATAATAATTGCGACCCAATATTCAATCATAATTTTCGTTGCCCCCCTTCCATACAAAGAACAATGCAGGAATTCAATAATACTATACTTTTTACTCTAAAGCTACAATACGACTTTAATCTCTTGCCATTGGCGTATATATACGTTTCGCTCAACCCATGCGTTACATTCCTCGGATGTATATGTACGTCTTTCTGAATTGCTATCTTTTCTGTGCACTGCTATCCACTTTAAATAATTCCGAAGGCTTTGGTATGCAATAAAAGGACCTTGATAGCGTTTGCGAAAGATTTACTTATTTCAGAGAACTTGCTTTTTTTATTCATTTCCTTCCATCCCCTCCAATACATCCCATACGCGGTCCTACGTGGAAAACGAAAGCATTGGGGAGCGCGAAGCGTGTAACTTTTAACAGGGGATTATTTATAAGCAGTACATATTATTAAGAAAAGTGTTAATTTTTGTATACAATTTTATGTATGAAAAGTCCATCGGGTAACTGGTAATTATTAAACTTTTTCTCTTAACTAGGTATTCTTAAATTAATTATAAAATCCATTGTACAGTACAGAGACATTTGTAAGTGTAAATGTAAATTTTAACTTTTATTATGTCAGAATGCATTTTGTTTATTTACTTTCAGTAAATTAATGATTTTTAAAAGGATATTTTGTTTCGACTTTTTAATATGCTCGCCCCCCTCCACGTAGAATCATCACTCCCCCCTTGGGGGGCACGCCCCACAGTTTGAGAAACGCTGAGTTAAGCAGATTTTCATTTGAATTTTGCCTCTTGCCTGCTACGTATCTTTCAAGAATGGTGTCTGAAGCTAACCGCTGATGTAAAAGGCATAATTTTTTCTACTACTTGTTGCGACACACACACACACGACCAGCCTGATGACGAGCAATGCATCAGGCTGACATATGTAGCAGTTTTCATTTTTTGGTGTTAGGAACATTATCTTTTATTGCCTTTCTGTAATATTTTTGCAACTTCATGATGTTTTTATTTGTAAGGCTTCCCTGCTTACGCTCACCTTATTCACCTTCTACTCTTTCTTCGTTGCGTAACGATGTGCCTAACCTCTTCGCAATATGATTCCAAAGCACTCTCTCTCTTCCGTTTTCGATTTTTACACCAGAACCATATATTTTACTTTTTGTCAAAAATTGAAAAATATTCGAGTCGCCTTCATTTAGCATGGAAACGAATTTTATTTGGCAATCACTAATTTACCGTCTCCACATAATTAGTGCAGCATGTGCATCTACATGGGTCTAGAGGTTCCATCGAAATTTTTTCAGACTCATTCGCATGTCCTTTTTGTCATATGTGAAACTCTTCACTATCGACTCCCATATCTCGACCAGTAACTACACGATTCTCAAAGTATTTCGACAATACTTCAAAGCCAAGGACAAGTCCACCAAGGACATCGATGATTATTCCTAATCCTAGGTTAGATGTATGTCCTCGCTTTTGCCAAGTACCGTCATATGATACACTCGTATCAATGATTTCCCGAAATTTTAGAGAAGCATCAACTTTAATGTAAGCGTCTCTAGCTGCTTGACGTGACATACCGAGCACATTTTTTTTCTTCACCTCTTTATTTTTCACGAATAAGTTGTGTATGCGTTTGGCAAATGTTTTTCTGTCCATTGTTGGCATGTTCAGCACAGATGAAAAAGTTTCCAAAGCAGAATGCCCTCTGCTTATGGATAGGAAGGCACTCCACAGCTTGCTGTTTATATCATGTGAAGTTTTGGCCTCCTCTTGGAAACTTGAATATACACTTCCACAGCTTTCATGACATGATTCGCATAAAAGTTCCATTTTTGTAGAATATCCCATGGAATAATGGTGTTTTACAACAAGGGCTTAATTTGTACAATATTTGCGGCCGTGGTAGCCAAGTAGTCAAGGTATCGGATCATGGTTGGCGTGTCATGAGTTCGAGCTCACGCACGTTAAATCTGTCGAGAACTCAATCGTCCTCCCGTTGGTGTGGTGTGGTAGTTAGGAGAGGGGGTTCCAGCTTAGGTGTCGTCCTCGTCACTTGACTATAGTTCAAAATTACGAGGTCGGTGACCAAAAGCCATCGTGTAGCTGAACAGTGTGACGTTACTATTTACTCACTCACTGCACAATATTTGCAAGGAACTTTCTAAAATAGTTCAGAAAACACAGCCTTGAGGGTGAAAATATAGTTTGCTTCAGGTTGGGAATATGTACTTGGGTCAGATGAGGGATTTCTCTGAAATATATTACTGTTTCTTTCATCAACAGTTTCTGGAGATTTCTGCCATTGCTTCTTGCTATTTTCAGACAACGTCTTTCTCCTTTTAGTAGGACAACCTTTCGGATTTTTGTATATAGATGGTATAAGTTGATTACTAATAACTTTAAACAACAAATGCAGTTTAAAATGAGCTGTAGTTCTAAAAAGAACTTTTTTGTTTTTGGTAAAATAAAAACAAAGTTTGAATAAAATTGAACGAAAAATGCAAACGCAAGTTTGAACGAATTGAAAACAAATAATGCCAATTTCGGTCTCAGATAAAGTTAAAACAAATTGCTGCCGTCCTGAACTTGATAAATTATCATTTAAAAATAAAAATTAGAGAGACTTTGTCTACAGTAAATGAAATTCTTATTGTCAAGGTACATGACAGCTTTGTTAGTATGATAGTAGAATGTAAACTAAGGGGCGTGGTCATGGATGGTTAAATCGAAACTACTCCATAACTCAGTAAAAAATGCATACAACCAGAAAAACTCTTTTTGCGTTTGATAGACTATAATATATATGACAGCGTTTCTCAAACTGTGGGCGCGCCCCCTAAGGGGGCATGATAACTCGGCGAGGGGGGGGCACGAGCATGTTGAAAAGTCGAAAAAAAAGATTATTTAAAAAAATTATTAATTTACTGAAAGTAAACAAACAAAATACATTCTGACATAAAACATAAAATTAACATTTACACTGATATAATACACTTATAAATGTATCAGTACTGCACAATGTATTTTATAATTAATTTAACAATTCAAAATTAAGAACAAGTTTAATAATTACTAGTGACCCCACGGGCTTGTTACATGTAAAATTATATACAAAAATTAGCAGTAATCTTGATAATTTGTATGGTTTATAAATAATCTCTTGTAACTGCCGATTTAAAGTTAGACGATTTACTCCTCAATGCCTCCATTTTCCATGTAGGCGCACATATGTGATGTATTGCGGTGGGGGAGAAAAAGAACAAATAAGGAAATCCTGATCTAAGTAAATCATTCGCAAACATTGTCAAGGTCTTTTAATTGCATTCCGAAGCCATCGGAATAATTTTATAGATAGCAGTGCACAAAAAAAGATCGTACTTCGGTAAGACGTATATATACGTCCGAGACATTTAACGCTCCAGTTGAACGAGACGTATATATAAGTCCGGGACATTTAACGCTCAGATAAACGAGACGTATATATACGCCGGGGAGACTTAAGAGGTCAAAGTCATGTTGTAGCTCTGGCATCAAAGTGTAGTTTTGTTGAATTTAATGCTTCGTTATTTGTATAAAGGGGGACGCGATGAAAATTATGATTGAATATTGGGTCGCAAATACAGAAAGTTTGAGAAGCACTCATATATATTAAAATAAGTCAATTTATTTCGATATTTTGGTCAATTTTCCACATTTTAACTGTCTACTGTAGCCTTAAAATGAATTTTCTTTTACGATTTTATCCTGATTTAAAAAAAATAATAAGTTCTTAGAAGAGCTGTTGATATTTATAGTTTAAATTATTTATATTAGTATGAATAGTTCAATTCTAAAGAAAAAATCAAATCATCAATGAGCTTGTCTGGTGATGTTAAAGTACTATTTATAAAAAGATTTTATGTCGTTATTTTCAGAAATAAATATTCCTAAAAATATTTCACGGAAGTCTGCAGCTGCAGATAAAATGAAATACAGATGGAAAAATGTATTTTTAATAAAAATAAGTTAGCGTTGCTTTATTCATAATTTTTTACATCTCCTCTTTTGATATGAAATACCCGGGGAAGCAAGCATAAATTAGTTAATTCACGTTTTCATTTTATCACTATCCTCTCTCGTTAAATTTAATAAATTCAAAGAATGTAAATTATTTTTATGTTTTCATCTTTTTAATCTCTTTTCTGTTCATTTGGCTTGGTAGCTGTCCTTGGATATTTTCCAGAGTGAAGTATGGGCGTATTGTTTTGAAAAGTTCAGTAGAAGGTGTATAAAGATATAAATGATGATAAATCCAACTCTTGAGGTAAAAGCTTAAAAATGGAACAAATCACCTCTCATAGAGTAATAATAGAATACAAAGTTATATATAATAACTTTAATACAAATATATAAACCTTTTCAAAATATGTATTCACATATTCTCAAAATTTAATTCTTTAAAAACATTTTGTTCTTAAATTTCTTTGACAATCGGGACATTGTACTTGTAAAGATTTTTTTTTTCCAGATGGTTAGTTTTTTTTTGATGAAAATTTCACAAAAGTATATGCATAATTCATTGATAATTTTTACTTATTTAATAGAATTACAGGCTATCTTTTACTTTTGCACTCGCTTCTTTTGCGATATTTATTATTTTCTATACTTTTTTTGTTTTGCATATAAAAGTTAGGTTTTCTCCAAAATGTATCTCATGGTAATAATTAAGACTTCGAAAAACAAGGATATGAATGAATTCTTCTCACCATCTGAAATTTTCTTTTATTGCCATGAAATAATACATAATATCACACGTGAAAGGCAAGAAAAAGATATTATATCGCATCTATAAAATAATTTTTATCAAGAAATAAAAAAAAAAATACAAATCGACAACGTTTGGATACATATGTAAAGAAAAAAAAAATCCTGAATTTTAATCTATAAAGGATTGATTTATTCATTAGTAAAACTTGAAATAAATTCCTTTTTGAAAATTATAATTGCATTGTTTTATTTCCGTTTGTTTCAATTTTCGTACACGTGTTCTAGAATTTTATTTTGTTAGAAAAGTTTACGTTGTTTTTATTTTAATGTATCTGCTGGTTGTGTTGTTGCTTTAGTGTGGCGTTTGATTTATCAATCATTAATTTTACTCTTTATTTATTAAGAAAGAATGGGGATAGTTTAAATAAGGATTAACTATTATTGTACTATTTGTACTATTGCAGTTGCTTAAGGCAGCGTATTATGATTTATTAGTGTTTAGAAAAAAATTTAAAGAAACGAACCAAAGTGAAAAAAAAAATTCCCTTTTATGGTCATGTCTAAGATTTTATAAGTTGTTTTCATTTAAAGTTAATTTAATATAAAAAATATCACTCGGAAATATAAACAGCATTTATATCATGTTCCTCTAAATAACATCATGTAACATGTCCAATAATTGAAAGCAAAATTCGATCATTTACAGGGAAATATCTGTAGATCACATTAAGTAATATTGGAGACGTATTTTGTCTTTAAAACTTTTTCCGCGTTTTTCTTAACAATATTTCTATGCAAATAATACCGGTTTACAATTATTTATATTTAATCATGTATATATATATATATATACATTTACCTATTTCGTTATGCTCGGTGATTTTTTTAAATATTTGATAACGAATACTTGTTTTATAACTTCGGCTTATACTAAATAAATATAAGAATAGTAATATTTGGCAACTTTTGTATTTGATAGCCATCTATTTATATTATTCACATTTATCTTTTCGTAATTGATTAAAATGGCACTAATTTAAGATAAGATACGATCTAATTCAGGAAACTTCATATCAAAATAATTTTTAAAAAATGCTATATATTCTTAGAAAAATACTCTCTATATATACTACTAAAAATGTACTTATTAATTTTAAAATCCTTTAAAGTTCTTACACATCTTAAATTCTGATATATTAATTAAAGGAAGGAGTAAATATATCTTGTTATCGAATTAAAAAGCTGTCATAAATATAGAGGACATCCAAAACTGATCTCGCAAATTGAGAACCTATTGAAGAGGTGCACGAAGCTTAAAATATACTTCACGATTTGAATATACCAGTTGTTATTTTATAAACAAATTAAAAATATTTCACAAACCATTAGGAATGACTTCTATAATTCTTTCTTCTTCAATCTCTCAAAAGCTCTGGGTGGGCTTTGACCTTCTCCAGAAGCCATCTCCCAGCATCTCTACTTTTGGCAACTGTTTTCCAGTTTTTATCTTTAAAATATTGAGATCTTTTTCGACACAGTCAATCCATATTAGCGGGGTCTGCCTAGAGGTCTGTTTTCCATGAACTTTGTTTTTGGCAGCAACGATCTTCATTCATTCTAGCCAAATGACCAGCCCATTTAAGTCTCGGTAATTTGACGCATTTTACACTATCAGTTTGCTTGTAAATTTTATAGGGCTCTAAGTTAGATCTTCTCTATGATCCATTAACTTGAATTCCATCAAGAATGAATGTAACGTTAGATCAGGACTTATCTTATAAGACTTTAATAAAGGAGCAATTTAGTTCTTAATTTTAGAAAGCTGGTTTTTAAATAACTTTCAGGGCAAAAAACCTATTTGCAACAATAATTCTTTAAGAACATAATTTTATGGCAAGAAGGCCACAGGTTCTACAGAACTAGTTGAATCGAAAACTCCTGAATGACGTCTCATTGCCGATAAATTATTGAGGCATTTTAGATGAAAATCAATATTCAGTGAGGGTTAAGAGAAAGGAAGGGAATTGGTAAGTCAATGAGAAAGTGCTGGAAGTGATGAAAGCAAATTGCACCCATGAGGAAGAATGGATGTTCAAGCACACAATCACCAGAAAACGTAAATCAAATAGAAACTGCTCTTGGAATTCGTGGCTGCGAGAAATCTTGCCACATTCGCGATATATTATATTCCTTTACAACCCAGACTTACTTTATAATATGGTATGCAATCTAAATATTAATGTATCAAGCACTTTAAACCTTATATAATAAAAGTTAAAATATAATTAATCATGAAGGCATATAACTAGTTTGAATGTAATAAATACTTTATTACAGGAATAGGAACCTTTAAAACCATGAAATATGGCTTTATGAATAAATTTAAAATTTATAGTAACTTTATTTCATTTATGTCAAAAATTTTCATCTATTTTAAAAAAAAAAATCGTTAATGATAAAAAAAAAAGTTACGTATTGTCCTCTAGTTATGTTCAAATTACAGTTTATGAGTAAGAATATAATTTTGTGTGACAAAATGTGCATAAAATTATTTTGATACTATCTACATGAATTGGCATGGTTGCGAATTTCAATCTAGATTCCACGGAAGAATCATTGTGTTGTGGAGCTTATGTATATTATATATCTATCCGGGTTCGGCTCTGAATAATGCGGTGTGGAAGGATTGCTAGGATAGGTGTCTTCAATGTTCTTTGACTCTGATTCAAAATTAAGAGGCACAATGCCAATGATCATCGTGTTGCATCTAAACAACCAATCAGCTGTCTATATAAAATATTTACTTAAAATATTTTAAGTTAGTGATATTTTTTTTATCACGATTGTATAACTTTTCCCCACAAAAGATAGATTCGAGTATTTCGATGCTTGTTTTCAAATTATTTAAAAAATAACGCGCATTTTTAAAGTTTTTGTTCTTTGATGTGCTATTGAATTCAAAAAAAAAAATTCTTTTCACATGGATTAATATGCTACTACTATTCCGTATTGCAAAGCGCTAAATTCATACTGTCACGTGATAAAAGCAATCACGTGTTCTTCATTGAATTTAAAATTGACATTAAACTTCTACTTGTTCTATTTATAAAATTGTAGAGAAATTTTAAACTCTATAACTGGGTAAAGATGTTGAAGTATTAAGGAAAATCTTTTTTTAAAAAGAATCTCCAAAAAGCAAAAGTTAGCGACAGTGAAACGCAGGAACTGATTGACTGGCATCACGTGATTGAATTTATCACGTGACTCTGATGAATTTATGAACTGACTGATTGGAAAAAAGTGACTGTGTGTGTGTGTGCAGTTATGTGACTATATCGTCACATAAGTTTTATTCTGTTGCAATTATAACTCTGTGGCTCTCTTAATTGTAAATTAAAATTTTTTTCACAATATTATACACTGTGATATTTAATATTTGAACTATACCATGAAGAATCGCATTCCTCATTTCCGGCAAAGAAGTCAAAGCAGCTGGTATGTTGTCCGATTAAATGAACAATTGCTATTCACTTTGAAAATGTTTCCCATCCTTACTTCGTACAAGTAAATAGAATAGATTTTCTCAAATCCTGGAGTGAGCAAGATTCGGATTTCTGAGTTATTACGTTGAACAAAGTGTTCCCTTCTTCTAACACGGTGTTTTCCCGAAAACGAGCTATCCATACCTCTCCTTTTCTCGAAAGTTGAAAAGAGGGCGACAGTTCGTTAAAGTAAGACAGATCGCGTCTCTCTCTCCAGAAGAACCCTGACTTGGTACAAAATGAGGCGACTTCAACTTCTGGAATGTCGCCAAAAGATCTCTTTGACTTTTGTGCTATTAACCGAGGAAGACAAAAAAGAAGTAGTAAGCGAGCTTGCAAATTTCTAAATGGCGTCATTACCGAGTGGTGGGAAATATATAGGACTCGCACAAATCAGCTGAAAAGCAGCAGCCGAGATAATGTTGTGAAAAGGTAATGGAATTTTAAAGTGACAGTGACTTGACTGTTATCTCTATTGGAACTGAAAAAAATGTGATGGCTTTAATCGTTATGTTCAGACAGATAGTGGGAAGTGTCAGAGTTCACTTCAGATTTCTATTAAGGCTTTGTCATCTTTAACAGCTAGGAAGGAAGTGCTCTATTAAACTTTAATATGTCATTTAGGAGCTGAATTATTCCGTTTTAAACACGTCTAAACATGACCTAGATTTAAATTTTAAATGTTTTGGACAGTAACTACAAAACTGTATAGGCAAATGCTACAAAAAACTGTATAGCAATTTAATTTAAAACGTGTCAACCTAATTTGTTTTACAGAAAATTTAAAAAGAAAAGTATTTAAAGAGTTTTTCTTTATTGCTTCATTACATTCTGAATAAAGAAAAGCGAAAATATAAAATTTAAAATTATAATTCTTATGACTAATATTTACACAAATCTTTTTATAAAAATGGATCACTTCCTTGAATGGAGATCTTAATATATATGAAAGAGGTGTTTTTGAGTTATTTTTTTTTATATCGGTGAAAAATTTTAGAATTCTTTTTTTCTGTAAGCCTTCGAGTATAATTTTTTCTTCGTTGGGGAAAGATTCGAGTATCAATACTATCGAATATCTAACAAGGGCTTGCTGCTGAATATGGAATTTCTTCAGTAGCTTTGGGATGTCCTAATATTAAAGCTGTTTTAGAGGAGAGATTTATTTCAATATTGGAAAAAAAGTTAAAATTTTTTAGTTGAATTACAAGGGGTGATCAAATGAAAAGGTACGAAACGACACGGTGGGTACAAATATAGACTTTATTCAAAATATACACCATAGGCCTGAGCACAACGATCCCACTGATGAACAAGCCGCAGGATTCCTTGTTCCCAGAATTCCTGTGGCTGTGACGAAACCCAGTCCTTCACAGTGTCCTTGAGTACGTCGTCCGAGTTGAAGCGCTTTCCTTTCAGGTGTTTCTTCAGTGGACCAAACACATGGAAATCGCAGGGTGACATGTCCGGACTGTAGGACGGATAGTCCAACGTCTCCCATTGGAACTTGTCCAGTTCCATTTGTGTGACTCTGGAGACGTGTGGACGCGCGTTATCATGGAGCAGAACCACACTCTCCGTGAGCAGCCCCGGTCTTTTGTTCTTGATGGACCTGCGTATGCGTCGGAGTGTCTCACAGTACACATCGGAGTTAATGCTTTTTCTGTGCTCCAGTAATTCTGTGCTCGCATCATTTGGACGCCGCTTTTTATAAGATCCTTTGCTCTCTCCTGCGCATGCGGGCACCCGCGCATGATCCGATCCCAGTCAGAGTCTCCAGTGGCATCCCGAGATGTCTCGCTACATTCTCCCTTGGCAGAATATGCAAATATTTAACTGTTTCATTTTTATGTCGTTTCGTACTTTTCATTTTAATCACCCCTTGTATTTGGAAGCCAAAAATAGGAAGTATATAATTTTTTATTCAATTAGATACATTCTTAGGATACTTATCTTTAGAGGTGAAATAGGTATTAAACTCAAATAATTAACTTGGATAAATAGAAAAAAAATGCTAATAATATGTAATCAAGTAATTTGCGTATATTTAACCACTTAACTGTGGCATCCCCTTTTGAGAGGGCGCCACTATGTGTGTCACGGAAATCGAGCGATGTCGAGTATACTCGCCAATCACAGAGTAGGTGTCGCTGTTAAAATATTGGGTCAAAAAGACGGGTTAATTTTATAAAATTTTCAATTTTATTACTAATAATTATTGTACGGGGGTCTATATACGAAGCTATGAAGCAATTTAGCATGGTAGCGGGTTCATGAAGCCGACGGCCCTTCTCCCATTGTAAGTTTTTATGGATATCTATGAATTTTAGTGACCGTCAAAATTCCATGACTGAGAGGCCTAAACATACACTGATTTATTTCCTTCTTTGCTGATAAAATAGTTTCTACCTGTTTTAACACCAAGAAAGTTCTGGAGGGTGCTGTAGGGTTGATCACAGTCCATTACCAAAAAGCAGCCCTACGTTTCCCACTCCCCAAATAAAATGACCATTCTTTTGGCAGCATGGCATTGGGTAATTACTCTCTGTCAGACCATGATTGTAACATCAAACAATTAGCATTTACACCTCTCGATGGTTAAGTAACTTCCGGCCAACAGCTATCAAGAGGGCTGAAAGCCTGGTCGACATCACACATTTGTCCCAAGGCTAAGCATACCTGAAGGCACCTTATTATAAATCAACTTTACGACTTTTGTCGTTGTCCCTTTTATGTTAACATCTAAAAAACATTATCATCGCACTTAAATTAATTCGTTAAACGAACTTGTACGCTAATTCACATGTTTTGGCCCATCGATAGCTCTATTTAAATTGAAAAACTCATACTCAAGAACACAGTGGATTGCCGTTGTTGTGTGTGTGTGTGTATGTCTCTTTATTCAAAAAGCCCACGGCGATCTGGTTACACTCTCGACTCTCCGCGTCTTAGGGTGGTCACGCCCAATCGCTGATCATATTTCACTTCTCTACATTTGTGAAGCGATCACAGCTCCTTACAAGTGGCGAGGCACCCAACATACAGAGTTGCATGGGTTCATCTTAATTTTCTCATATTTTCTATTTATTTGATTCCAGCCTGGCCTCAAAATATTCTAAACTTGAAAGGGGAATATATGCTTGTTTCTCTCAAAAATTACAATTTAAATAGCCAATGGTCACTACTTTTCCCCCAGGGAGAGTCTACTTAGCATGACTCAAAATCCTACAACTTCTCCATGACGAAAAGACTCATTCAGTCTCAGTTTATTGATTAAATCAACTGCGTGTAACGGCTCCAGCTCTGACTGATATTAATCCTCTTTAGAATGTTAAGCAATTAAAAACATTAGCTTTCTACGTGATACTTTCAAGAATGCTATTGAGTAAGAAGACAGAAAAATATTTAGTCATTTCAGTTCTTGCACATTTTCGTAAGTAAATTCGGGAATAAAAAATGAATGATAAATATATCTTGCGAAATTCGCTATCGGTTCTTAATATCAGTTGAAAACTTCTCATTAAAAACTCCAGGAAAATAAGACGTATCATTAACAATAATGGTCACAAGAAATGAACTATTCATAAGATGAGAAAAATTTAAAAGGTAGAATTAGAGAAACTGAAACTAAAGAGCGTTTAAATAATGATCTTGTATTTGAAATTTTAAATGATGTTGAGGTTGTATTATATGTTTTGGTACTGAGTTGTACCCTTAGAAAAAGATCATGGTACTGCAAGAGTGTCCATAATTTCTTACGAGGTTTTGGAGCGCTTTAGTAAAAAACCGAGATGGATACAGTAAAATATAATATATCAAAGAATACCGAAAATTTTCAAGTTCTATTTACATATCTTATAGGGTTCTGAATCAGAATCCTTGGTCTCACGACATAAATCGATGTGATAGTCCTATTGCTGCCACACTCTACTTAACATGGTACCATCAACGTTATTGGCAGCACGTGTTACCCTTTACTTGTTATCCGTGTTTTACAAAAACTTGATCTTTTACATAAGACCCAAGTTTTCGTACCCCTTATAAAGTGATGTAGCAGAACTGCATGAAAAGATAACATGTGTACCATGTTGAGTTGAGTGTGGCAGGAACTGAGCTATCGCATTGATGTCTGCCGTGTAACCAAGAGTTCACATTTGGAACACCTATAAAATATGTAAATAGAACTTGAATTTTTTCTGTATTCTTTCATGTGTTCTTTTTACGGTAATCACCTCAGTTTATTTACTGCAGCGCTCCGAATAGTTGGAGGGAATTACGAACAACCTTGTGATTTATGCTATATTTAAATTTTAGAGAATTTCTTGACTGATATGATGTGTGTTAGAAATGAGTTATCTTAAAATTAAAATAAACAAAATTAGAATTTGAATGTGTGTTAAAAATTCGATGTGCATACAAAAAAAAAGCGCAAACACTATATATATATATATAGGAGGTGTCAGTGATGACCGTGAAAGCAAAGACGTCTTCAAAGTTAACTTTGAATTTAATTGCACACGATTAACATATTTAATAATCATTTACATATTATATATCTTCATTTGCATTGTCTTTTTTTCAATTCCTACTATTAGCTCACACTCTTTCTATTTATTTATATATGTATTTGTCTTGTTCAAATTTTCAATCGTAATAAAATTCTTTCCATTTATCCAATCAAGTTCAAATACTTTTTTAAATTTGTAGTGGATGACACTTGATGTTAATAGTGTTTTTAAATATTAGTTGTAAATATTAAATATAAATATAGTTTTTAAATATTAAATATAGTGTTTTTTTAAATATTAGTTGGGCCGTGGGTAGCCTAGTGGTTAGAGCATTGGACGCCAGACCGGAAGGTCTGGGTTCGATGTCCGATGCCACCAAATACTCGCCGAGTACAAAACGGAGCACGTGCTCGTTAAATCTGTGGGTCCGAATCGTGTCGCCATCTATCGTGAGCAAAATCGTGCTGTCACCTTCATGGGCTCAAAGCTTAGGCTAATGGCAGACGTATCTCTAGCCCGTTGCCATGATGAATTTCGTGAGCCTCTATCTGACTACGTCAGACAGGTGGCATAATCATCAACAACAAATATTAGTTCATTAATTACCGGTCAAATAATTTAATTAAATTAATTACTGGTTTTCGACGCCAACTTAAATTTATCTCCATAGTTGTAACAATGTAACTGTTGAAACGATGACAAAAGTTGGCGTCGAAAGCCGGTTTTCAGTCATACTAACCAAACCGGGTGTACAATGTTACAATAATGCAGAGAAATCATGCTCTTTTTCAATTCCTACTATTAGTTCGCTCTCTTCCTATATATATATATAATCTGGTTCAAATTTTCAATCGTTAATAAAATACCTTCTATTCATCTATTCAAAGTAGAAATTGATTAATTTTTTTATATTACTTGTTTAATCTTTAACAGACACGATGGATCATTGTTGTTTTTCGTCATACCATGGCGTCTTCTCCATGGAGCGTCTCCTCGGAGCATTCTTGCTCCGACAACAAGTTGTGCGCTATCAGGCATACATAGAAACGTTCAGTCCAGGACAGACATAGTTTGGCAATAGCGGCCGGCACCATATACAAGGTGTGGCAGAAAAAAAGAGACTAAGTGTGTAGCTTGAAAAAAAGAGTGGAGTTGGTAACCACTGTTTTGGTAACGTCATCCCACGCACCTATTCTATCCATGGGGACAGTTTTGACATAACTGATCCCACCAGTTGAGGGAAATGCGTCATTGAGTGAACTCGTGCAACAACATTCTGCCGGAAAAATGACGAATGTAGCAGCGAATCATCATCAAGTTTCTTGTGAAACTTAAAAAATCAACCACTGAAACCTTTTAAATGATAACGGAGGCTTATCGAAATGAAACTTTGTCCCGTGCACGTGTGTTTGAATGGAATAAGTGGTTTTTAGAAGGAGGAGACAGTGTGGAAGATGCTGGGCATGTTGGCCCCAAAATCCAAGGCAATGTTAAGTATCTTCTTCGATATTAATGAAATTGTAGTGATTGAGTGTGGCTTTTCAGTGGTCAGAATGTTAATCAACACTATTACATTTGTGACGGATCTATACGCATTATTCCATTAACCTTTGGGGAATTCTTTTGGGTTAGCATTTTCAACCAACCTTCTCCGAAGGGTAGAAAGCATGATATGCAAATTAAGTTTAAAATATACACTCTTTATTCATGAGTTTGAGGGTTAGTGAATTGTGAATAGATTGGAAGTGAAGTTTAACGGCAGTGAAACGTATACGTAAACAGTATAAGAAGCCAGAAGTTGGAATATTAAGAAAGTGATTAGATTAACTATTGGGGACGTGTTAAAGTCAACGCGAAAGGAATAGAAGACTGCAAGAGTTCAGGTACTGTGATCTTAAATCAAGTTGATGTTTAGGAAGTTAAACTAAGTGCGGTCATTAAATATGTAAGCTCTGTATGAACTGATTTTTAAGGTAGAGCTGCATGATTGGATATATTATCCACAACGCAATCTCGTCTCACTCCCGTTCTATTACTGATTAAAGTTATCTTGTTTAAGTGTTGTTTGTGTCTGAGTTGAATATAGTGATAAATAAAATAATTGAAGTTCATCATGTTGTATGATCATTTAGCTCTTGCCACACCTCTAGCCGGGGCACAGGGAAGAAGGTACGTAAATTCTTTATACATTGAAGAACTAAAAAGACTTCGTGAAAAATTAGGAAAAAAATGGCCACAGTTTTGAAGTGATAAATGGCTGTTGGGGGGGGGGCACCCGCTCCCACAGCTGTATTTGTCAAGCAGTTTCTAACCAGCAAAAACCTTACTGTGGTGGAGCATCCTCCTTATTCACTTGATTTGGCTCCATGCAATTTATTTTAATTTTCTGCAGTTAAATTTTGTTTAAAGGGAACCCATTTTACCTCAGTTGAAGTGGTTCTGATAAAAATGCAGAACCTCCTGAAGGGCCTTCCAAAGATTTTGTTCCAGAACTGTCACTAGCAATAGCAGCACCAGATGCAGGTTTGTACAAATGCTGAAGGGGATTACTTTGAAGGTGACAATGTCATGGAGATCTGATTCTGAAAGTACAATGACTTATTGGACCAGTCTTGTTTTTTTGTGTCGCACCTCATACATTTATTTTTTTAACAGATATAAAAAAAAAATCTCATTATTCATTTATTTGTGCATTTGAAATCGAATCTGATGAAATGTACGAGTTCAGGTATTCTTTATTCCCCTCTTTAAAATATTTTAAGCTGTTAAAATTATTTTGATTTAATTGACTACGTAACTGTAGCAAGAGAAGCTATAAAAATACGCTGAGATGACAAAGTATCCACTCGTTGTGTCTATATTCTTCAAAATCAATAGCAAAAAAAGTTTTTTTTTGAGACCAAAAAGGCTCGATAAGGCTTCACCCACTTGTAGGCATAAATCCATATCTCGGGCGAATTTTCTACGCCTTCGTTATAGAGTAAGAATTTATAGGGGTCATTATTTTTTATGAGTTCGTTATCACACTCCCTCCAAACCCCTGACTCTCTGGTACTACAGCTAGCTGGATTATAAATAGAGTGAAATGAAATAACAAAGTATAAAAGAACGCTGCATGTATTGGATAATTAAATCGTTCATAAAAATAAGGTTTAATGGATATGTTTTTTTGCATTGAAATGTTCAATCAACAAGTGCTTTATGTGTTTTGATCTGAGTTTGCGAGTAGAACTGATACGTTAATATACTGAGTAATCGAAGAAAAACATTTTTGGAAACAATTTATTTTACACATTTAAAAAGTAATTTTTTTCTTTTAAAGAGTTTTATTAAAGTTTATTTAATTTTGTATTTTAATGGGCGCAGATTGCTTGTTTAGAAGTGCTTTCGTAGTAAAATAATTTTTCTAAGCGATTGTATCATTATTTACGTATGGCCGAGTTAACTTAGTAGTCATGGCCACGTACTCGTGGCCGGCAAGTCATGAGTTTAAGCCTTGGTTCCAAATGAAGACCCACTGTGAGAGTGGTTGATACTCATTAAATATGTTCAAGGTTTAAAATCCTCCCATTTCCATGATTCGGAAGTTTGAAGAGGGGGTGCCAATTCAGATGTCGTCCTCGTCACTTGACAATGGTTCAAAATAAGGAAGTTCACCGTCAATAGCCCTTATGTTGCCGTATAACATCCAAACACAAAAAAAGTTTCATTCATTCAATGCTAAAGCAGCGTTGCTCAAACTGTGGGGCGTGACAGCTCTACTAGGGGGGCACGAGCATATTGAAAAGTCGAAAACAAAACATTATTTAAAAAAAGTTAATGTACTGAAAGTATACAAACAAAATACATTCTCATAATAAAAAATAAAATACACATTTACTTTGATATATTACTCTTATAAATGTATTAGTGCCACACAATATATTTTATAATTAACTTATTATATATTTCATAATTTTATAATTTTATAATTAATACCGAGTTAAGAACAAATTTAATAATTACCAGTGCCCCCATGGGATTGTTATATATAAAATTATATACAAAAATAATTAACACTTATCTTGTTAATTTGTACGGTTTATAATTAATCCCTTAACTAACGATTAAAAGTTACGCGATTCGCTTCCCAATGCCAACCGTTTTCCACTTAGGCGCGCGTATTTGATGTATTGGGAGGGGGAGGAATAAAGAAGCAAATAATTTGAGATAAGTAAATCCATCGAAACATTTTCAAGATCTTCTTATTGCATTTCAAAGCCTTCGGGATAATTTTATGGATAACAGTGCACAGAAAATATTGTACTTCGGAAAAACGTGTACATACGTCCGGGGCATTTAACGCACTGCTTGAGCGAGACGTATATATAAACTGATGGCACTTAAGAGGTTAAAGTCATATTGTAGCTTTAGTGTCAAAGTATAGTATTCATGAATTCAATACACTGTTATTGTATGAAGGGGGAGGGGGCGATGAAAATAATGATTGAATATTGGGTCGCGAATATTGAAACTTTGAGAAGCACTGTGCTAAAGCGTGCAGCGGTGGGGGCGGCAACACTCAATTTGTCGTTTTCTTCATCTCGCAGAAGGTTGTATTTTCAATCACTTCACTTCTAGCTTAACGCTATAATTTGACTTTAATACCTCCAATCCTTCTTGGGGATGCATTTTGGTTCATCAGTTGTGGCCGTGGTAGCCTAGTGGTTAAGGTTCACGGACTCGTGGTCAGCGTGTCATGAGTTCGAGCCTACTACCGTTGAAGACCCGCCGTGTAGGGGAGAAATATCGAAACTCAAACGTCCTCCCGTTGGATTGATGTGGAACTTAGTAGAGGGAGTGGTTAGCTCAGTTGTCGTCCTCGTCACTTGACTATGGCTCAAAATTACGGGGACCGTCACTATAAGCCCTCGTGTGTCTGAAGAGTGCGATGTTCATCTTCTCTCACTCACGCACTTGGTTCGTCAGTTGTGCAAAATACTGAAAAAAATTAATAATACAATTTTTTGGCTGTCTTGGTAACGAAATTTATCCGCGAAATTTTAACTAGAGATAGTTCTAACACAAGATTCTTAATTTCTTTGCCTGGAGGGAGTTGTATGTTTCTGGTGTGATTTCATGAAATATTATTGTTTTCCTTGTTTATCGATTTTAGAGAGCTATTTTGGTTATTTGTGATGGCATATTATTACTAAATTTGCTGGAAGACGCATTTTTGTGGTAATGTTTTTTTAATGTGTAGTAACGTGACTTAATGTAGTAAAAAGAAAATCTATAAATTAAAATCTGGAGTGGATCATTTTAAGCGATGGTCTGATTTCTTTTCTATTCCTTAAAAGTAACATTAGGATTACTATTTTGAAGTAAATAAAATGGTATTTTGTTATTATATAACATTTTAATAATAGAGAATTTATTTTAATGAATAACCATATATTTATTGCATTTTCATTCCTTTAAAACACTATTTCTTTATGTATAACATTTCATCGCGAGCTACAAAATGTATTCATTTGTTATGTATACATAAAGGAATGTAACATGAAAAAAAACTATTAATTGATTTTTTCTTAATTCAGTCTAAATGAATTTCTATTATATTTTCTTCCACCTTCTTTGTCTTGGAAATGATATATATTTACCGAACAGTCTTGGGGCAATTCATATAAAGAACACATATATGCACAGAGAGAGAGAGAGAGAGAGAAATATGGTGAGATACGACGATGTAAAGAGAAGAAAAGGATGAAATGTGAAAGATAAAGACAACAGAGAAACGGAGAGAAGAAAAAGAAGAGAGAAGGAGATGTAGAAAAAATAGATATAGAGTGAATACGAGAGGAGAAAGAAAAGATATAGAGAGGAGAAAGGAAGAGGTAAAATGTGCGAGGAAGAGAAAGAGGAACGGAGAAAATGAGATAGGAACAGCAAAGAGATGAAGAGGATAGAGTGAGGAAAAGAGGGAGAGGATAGCCTGAGAAAAGAAGGATTGTGAAAGAGAGGAGAGGAAGAAGAGAAAGATGGTGTAAGATAAAGATAATGTGAGGGAGGGAGAAAGGTAGAAAAGAGGGAAAGGAAGAGAGAGAGAGTAGGAAGGCAGAAAAGTGTGCGATGTATTAAGACAATATGTATATACATAAAAAAATTCAATACATGTAAAGTTAAAATCAAATTAACATTTTTCCTCCTTTCTTTCGGTTTTTCGTTAAAAATAATTCAACGATATCCATTCTTTTTGTGATGCATTTCTGAAACGAGTGGGTTTAATATTGGTTTTATGGAATATAATAATAGTTTTTATGCGTTTTTCCTTTTTACTCAACATAATCTAACATTTAAATCGAATAACCACTTTTATCCCAAAATGATTAGATTTAAAACAGTATCCATCACGAGTACATTATAAAGATAAACTATTAGATATAAAATAAACTTTCGCTTCCATCGTGGAAAAAAAATTATTCATACTTCATGTCAGGATTATGACGGGTATTTTACAACGTGAAAGAAATACTATTATATTCTAGTTTTTTAATCCTAAGGCAGTATAACATTCAATACTTCTTGTTGTCATTTTGAAGTAATAAGAATGTGCCACAAGAAAATGAAATATGTCTCTAAAACAAAACGTGTGATATGTCACGGCGAAAACAATCGAATCACTGATACAAAAATTTCTTTTCGCGCGTCAAAGTAAGGATCAAAACAAAATTTATTTTAAACTATATCTTTTAAAATCGAATTTTATGTTCGAACGGTAGGATATAACAAGGTTAAGTTTCAATAAGAACAGAAAAATTCTGTCTTTTGTATGGTTGTAACTTTTTTAAAATCTAATTTAATGATAATTTATTTCTTATTAAATTTTTTTTGGAATGTGTCACGTAAAAGTAGTTTAAAAGTTAAAGTGCTTATTTTTAAAAAGAAATAATTTGATCACATTCCCTTTTCCCTTGAAAAAAATAGTTTGCTCAGTCATTGTTATAAGGAATTAACACTTACAAAAAAACCTAGAAGTTTGTTTTAAGCACATCTCTTTTTAAAAAAATAAATATTTCAACACAAAACAAATGAAATAATAATGGATATTAAATTGAAAATAATCGTAATTGATTCCGTTGCTTTGTGAAATAGGTTACGGAACGAATGTGAATTGTTCAGTTAAAAATTTATAAAATTAAAATTGACTTTCACTAAAATTTAGTTTGACAAAATTTTGCTAAAATTCATTTTTTTTAAAATAAAATAATTTACATGCAGAAATTGGAAAGATTTTTGTTGTTGTTTTTTCTACTTCAGTCATAAGTACCAATTTGAAGAACACTTTGTTAAGTTCATAGTTAATTATTGATTTTAAAAGGAAAAGATGAAAGACCAATCCATACGTCGGGTGACAAATAACTTATGAATTATTTAAAACAACAATGCTAAAAATAGAGAATTATATCTTGAAATTATTAGCTATCATTCAAACATGGGATCCAAACGAATTAATTTTTTTATTGAAAATTGAATACAAAATACGCTTACGAATCTGAAAGACAATAAACATTTTATATTTATCGAATTTCAAATATTTTTCTAATGATATTGAAAATTGATATTATTTCCAGATAAGAGAGGGGAAAGTTGAGAAAAAGGCATCGGCGTATACATTAATATTACACGAAAGTGACTGCAGGCAGCAATTATTCCTTTTACAAACATTAGACAATCTCCGATAAAAATATCGGAGTTTCCAGAAATATTTAATGAATGCTTTTAAGAGTCAGAATAATCGATCTTGAATATTTTTCTTTTGTCTTTCCTAATCGATTGTTTTAATTTCTTTCCTCGGAAGGGCGAATTAATGTTTAAAGTATTACTAAAATTTAGAAAAAAATTAAATATGTTCTATAGTTTTTATCTGTGCGTATGTTCACCTTTTGAAGCCTTTATTAATTCAACTTCAATTTTTTTTGTAAAGGAATTTATCCAATAGAAAAATTCGTACCTGCTTATTAGCCCATTGACCAATAAATAGCGAAAAATTTGCGCCAAATTTTTTTTATAAACAATAAAATTTTATTAAATTCTATTATTTCAATAAAAATCCAAATAGATTTTAAAGAAGCAAAATATCTAACAAATTTAAGCATGCACGAGAACTTATTTTCATTATGAACTGTGTATCATGGCATTTGGTGACATTTTTGATTTGGCGGAAAGGATCAAAAGGTTAATGTGTTAGTACCGAAAAATTGCTAAAATGTATTAAGCAGATGTAAAAAATTGTCTTAAATTGTTTAATTGCAGTTTTAAGTGACATTGCAGTTTGTCACCACTAACAAAATATCTTGGTAATCCACTTTCTTTAGCAGGCATTCGTGTTGAATATTTTTGTAATTTTTCTGTAAGTGATTACTGTTACTGATCATTAGTACTGTTTTTCAATAATTTGAAATATTTTGTGGCTGGTCGCAGTAGCTCATTAGAATCATGGTAGTGAACTCAGAGTCTGTCGTGTTTCTTTTCAGTCGTTAAATCGAGCTCTGGTGCCAATAAGACCCTTCGTGTAGAGGGTCTAATACACGTTAAATCTGTCAATGGTTCAAAGTCCTCCCGTTGGCGTCGTACGCAAGTTTTGAGAGTAGGAAGCCGCTAAAGTGTCGTCACTAGACAATGGCCCATAATAACGAGGTTTGTCACCAATAGTTTTAGTGTAGCTACGAAATGCAACATTGATAATAAGCAAACAGTCACGAAGGTATTTTGTACTTATGGTTGAAAACACTCTTTGGTGTGTGTGTGTGCACAGATCTAAAATTTTTCATTTTCTGGATGGAATTTGAAAACTTATAATTTATTGCACTAAAATCTCATCTCATTATATTATATACGAATTTTTCCAATATATATATAAAATTTTAACTATTAAAAATAAAATAATTCTCGTATTATCTTGACGGTTAAATACAATTATTGGAGTGGATAAAAGCATAAACAGTGGAAATCACTTAACACGAAACTGAAAGGACTGAAATATTTTTTCGTACTAACAGAATTTCAAGTTTAATAATGTTGCAAAAAACCCCCTCATTTTTAAAAAAATTAAGTTTGTTTAGAGTTTATTTTATTTACATAGATATGGTATACATGCATATATTTAATAAAAATCAATGAAACGAAAACATTCACTCAAATTTAAAGAAATTAAATAAAAAATTTCAAATTTTTTGAAATACAAACCATTTTTTTAGATTTTGGAAAAAATAATCCGATATTTTTCTTTTTCTGTATTCTGTATTTTTTTTTGGTATCAAATAATCAACAAATTTCTCAACATCGTTCATTTTGTTATTCATTTCACCATTAGAATATGCGTCAAAATAACTGCGCATCCTCATTTGGGATGACTTTGGAACAGGAACTGCATTATTCACTTCATTTTCATTGTCGGAATCTGCATCAATGATATTTTTTTAACTTTGAGCAAACTCCAAAACATCTTTGTCTGTCAAATTGTGGCTGTACACACATTATTATCACCTATTGCTATGTATTCTTCCGAATACAATAAAACAGTACATTCCGGGTGGAGTTTTCCGTATTTTGTTCATTCACCAGAAGAGGAATCTTCTCGTGTTAAGCGATTTTTGCTTCGTGTTAAATGCATGAAAATACATTGCAGTTTCGGAACCGTTCTATTATTTCGTGTTAACCAATATTTCGTCTTAGTGTTTTTCCGTTAAACGTATTTTATTGAAAAAATCTCATCCACTTTATAAACCAATACGATTAGCCAGCAGTGATTAACTTTGAACATTAGAATGTATCTTTTCAAGGTCAAAAACAAGAAAAAAATCTTTGCTTGTGCCTGAATCTATTCACTTATTAATTGCTTTTACGTTGATCTAAGAACTAAAATATCAGTGATATAATCGAATAAAAACGGCGCTGATTCATCTTCGTCTAGACACGATGTTTGATTTCTCCGAATAAATTGTGTGCACTTTTCAGGCACACACTAATTAATCATTCATTCCAAGAAAATTGCGTTACTTTGTTGTACATGTGCTTTAATTAATTGAGCTCTCACCCCCACATAGGCGCATATATTGAATCTTCATGTTAGAAATAAATGATAAATTATATACTAAAGTTTAATTTTAATAGTTCTGAAGGATAAACCTCCCATCCATTAAAGTTTAAATATTATGATGCATTATAACATATATTATTAAAATTTGAATTGTTTTACAGATATTATAGCATTAAATATTATACACAAGGGTTGGATAAAAGTACAAAATACGAATATCTTTGTATTACGAATGTAACGACATTTGGTAAATATGATGTACATATGTAATGTGTGTCTGTTCCTACTTCCCTCTAATCCCCCTTGTCCACTCTCGGACCCGACTAGATGTGTGGGAGAACTGAATAATCAGTCGACATGATTCACTCTAATTTTTTCACTGTCACAAAATATCAAGCAAGCACAATTATAATCCAATTAGGATTGTTGATCAAAATTAAGAACGCAAAGGTGAGACCCGTTTGCCTGGGGACAATATTACGGACCCTCAACTGATGCCACGATAACCTATACAAGCTCAATTTCAACTCCACCACGCTCTAATAACTTATTCTTTAACTTCTAATTAAATAAGGCTCACGATACCTGTACTCTTGTGAAGTCGAAGTCCTACTGTTGAGGCCTTGAACCTTAATCTTTAACTGGATTCAATCACATCCGAGTGATCCTCTCTTGGAATTCTTCAATTAATACTTTTATAAACTCAGATTTTCACTCAATAAACTCACATCCTCCACTCACCAACTAACTTGTAATACTCTCAAATACAGATTTTATAATAAAAAACTTTTTTTTGCATAGTCATGTTTTCTTACCTTCGGTGAAAGTTGGTTGCGAAAAATATTTCCCTAAAAGAATCCCAGAGGAGTTAGTGGAACGAACCGTATAGATCCGTCACATCTTTAAGCTCTGATATAAATTTTTATCTGATATGACAGTGACTTGTAGAATTAGTGGATGTTCTTCTGAGGGAATGTTTGTCATATTCAACTGACGTGCTAGATTAGCGTAATCAGGGGATAGTCGACGACTGCTATTAAGATCTTATACATACCCTGTTTGGGAGAGATTTAAAGATCACGTTGACAAGGAAAGTAACTGAAAAGCACTAAGATGAAATGTAGAAAAGGACACATCGGTGGCTATTAGCACTAATCGAGTGACCACGTTCGGCTTAAGATTTATTGAACACCTCTTTCGGTTCGGCTATGGTACACCCATTGCTGTGGATATCTTCGAATGGAAACGTCTGTGTGATACTGTGAATTGGTCAGCCTCCTTTTTTCTGTCCAGTTGCACGTTCGCTCTTAAGTGGTGATGTATAATCATACTTTTGGAAATTTTCACTACGATTCACTGGCACAGTCCAAAGGGGACAGCGGAACAACATCCACTTGGAAATTATCTCTTAGCTTTAGAATTTTTTTCTGTTTTACATCATCCAGATGCTCCATTGTTATCAATATCGAGCTCCATCTAATCCAGGGGTCACCATCCTTTTAGCTGTGGCGTGCCAAACCAATCTACCAATAGGACTCAGCGTACCACACAATAAAATATTTTTGAAACAATTCGATGATAATGCACACAGAATTAGAGAATAGAGGTCAATAATTTAGATATTTTTGGTTTTATTATAGATTAATTTTACATCATTTAAAGATATTTCTCAGCATTAAAATAAACAGTATAATATCTAGCCATTTCTTCAACAAAAATTTAAAAAAAATTAATTGTGCATATATTATGTTTTTTAAACATATTTATTAAACTTGTGACGGGTGCTTACGCGTTTCACTAACCTTCTCATATATTCTATATTTTATTTATTTCAACCAATCTCCACCGGGAGCCAAAGCGTGATTTATGCAAATGAGATATTTTATATAAGTTCGGGTTTAGCGAGTTAGCGAAGGGGGAATGAAATGAAGAGAGAAGAGAATGAAATGAAATGAGAAAGTGTTTTTTCGAGTGTAAACATAGACGTTGTGAGTAGAGTCTATCGTACCGTTGTCGATAAAATTAGTTCGTAAAAGAACTGCGAAATAGCAGAGAAAGAAGTCGCCTATTAAAGGAATCCAATCAAGATATTAAGGAAGCAGCTAGACGAACCTGCCATAACATAAGAAATCAGGTTAGTTTTATTTGTTCCAATTAAGTATAAGTGTGTAGCTGTAATTGTACGCGTCGTCCCTTCGTAGATTCAGATAGGATTCCGTCGTTCATGATTATTGAATCCTTCTCATTCTCCACTGTGTTTTATTGTTCTTAAAATTGAATAATATTTGTGTAATCTCTTAATTAAGAAAAGTCAATAAATAAGATTGATTAATTAAAATAAGTAGTAAATTTATTATGCATTCAACATATTCAGATTCAGGTAATACCCGAAGGGGAATTGGTAATCTTAGAGGTAGCGAGAGGCTACGACAAACTAAGAAATAGACAACATAAAACATAAGTATTACCCGTCATTATATTCAAATAAAAATTTAAATTCAAATTTTTATGTGAGTATAGTGCTTGTACCGCTCTTTTATATCGCAAAATCAAGAGTATAATATTTGACTTTAAATTTGAGACCATTCTGTGCCTTCAATTGTTAAACAATTTCTTTGCGGACTCGAAATATCTTTCATATGAGGGAAGAGTTTTTGCTTAGATATGTAGAACCAAAAGCGGAAAGCAGAGAGTACATGCAATTTTCTCGCTTCAAACAATTAAATCTCTCCAGTAATGACATTGAATAATTTACCAAATAGCTGCAAATTTATCTTAAGATTTATCTTTTAGATTTTTTTGTAATGTCAATAATTCTGAAGATGTTTGTCAAATAAAGTCCGTTACAAATTTATCAACTTCCATCTACTCAAAAATTGACAAATGTGTAGAGTATTGCAGAGTGCCACTAAGAATTGTACCACGTGCCACAAGTTGCCGACTCCTGTTCTAGTCAATTATTGTCTAAGAAGAGCTAATCGCTTACATATTCTGACGTAAGGTACTTAGATAGTTCCGTTACATTCCGATAACTCTTTGTCAGTGTGTTGCTTTTTTATATTATAGAGTATATTTCCAACATTTTCTTACAATAATTTATATGCTATATTTTAAATCTTATTTCAGCACTACTCCCTACTTATGAATAAAGTATCAAAAGCACAAGCACTGAAATTTTAGTACTAAAACTGATCGTGCAGTATACGTATACTGAAGTGTACTATACAGATTCTACCTTTGGACAACACGTTCAAATTTGGTACTTCAAAAGACCCACTTGTAGTGGCAGTAATGCTCTTCTTCAGTCTGTAGGAACTCAACCGTCGACTTGGCGATTGTGTTAGTTCAGTTGTTATGGTAGCGAGCTCTTGCCAGTATTGTTTGTGTCTGATCCTGGTTTGAGTCCTGATGCATCTAAGAACCTGTTATGTAGCAGGCTGGCGACTAAAAATCTAACATTGGCCTGAAACAAAATTTCACATTGACCTGGTGTGTAAGATGGGAGAGAGTGGAGTGTGTATTCAAGTGTGTATTCACTTGACCATGGTTTAAAATTTTGAATTTTGTTGTCAATATTTCTAGCCTTATTCGAAATACGTTGTCACAAAAAATCAATCGATAGATTTATTTCTCTGATATCTGTAATGGTCATTAAACTGCCTATGTAATTTGCAGTCATTACTTTTCAAACAATTCTATTCTATCGAATTTTTGTGATTATATGTAATATATTATTTAAAAATCTTGAAGATTTTAAGAAGTTTTTATACACAATTAAGAAATTTTTCATGCACTATATCATTTTTATAAAGAAGAAAAAGATACAATTGAAATAAGATCTTAAATATGCAAGGCACTTAACGCAATTTTGCATAAATTTGAAACACCCGGCAAGGGTATCAATTAGTCAAAATCTTTTCTTTCTGAACTCTTAATTACCGTCTTGAGTCCTTAACTGCTGATTTATCTACTTTTTTTCATGTTATTGATCAGGAACGTGAAGGGATTCCTTGAATTTTCTGTTTATCTGTCGATCCTTTTGGGGGAAAAAAGAGCCAGTATTGTTACTGAGAATTTCTTTTGTAAAAAAGTGTCATTTGCTTCATTGAGTGTTGTTAATATGTGTGAAAGAGATTAAGAAATAATGTGTTTATTGTTATCTATTATGACGGAGAATATTCAAACAAAATGTTAATTTTCGTCAGCAAATAAATAAATTTAGTTTTAGTATGTCATTAAATGCCTTAGGATACGTTGTTAAGTTTGCTCTTTTTTATTGTTTTATAGTGTGGAGTTTTTTTCTGTTCTGTACATTTTTACTTTTTCGCCTGAAAGTTTGTTTCTTGATAATAGTTTCTGCGAACAGATTAAGATATGAAGTGCTTTGAATCTTTTTTATTGATTCCTGTCGGAGAAATATAAAGTAACTTGAGCATAACTTCATGAGTAGAGCATATTCATTTTCTTAAAATAGTTGCTCTCAAAATAAAAATATGTTGCCATCTCACAAAAGATAAATTCTTTATCAATCGCATTAGTATGGTGACATGAAAGAAAATAATTTCTTCACCCAAAAATACATGAATTAAAATTTAAAAGAAATTAAGCACAAATTAAAAGTGGTTGATAATTAAAATACAGTTTGACCTAATCACTAAAAAAGTGAATATTTTTGCCAATTGAGATAATGTAATAATTTCTTCTGAAACTCATGAAAATGTTTTACTCATTAGACAGAGACAAACTCTCGGTAAAAATATCTTCTCCGACGTCTCCAAAATTTCTAAACTAAGAAATTTTTAAGACTAAAATTATTCTTGTTTTTTTTCTCTCTTTCTTTGTAACCAGTCTTTCCTTACGGAGGGATGGTCAACAAATTTGAGCATGTTATGTTGATTTTCTGCAGATGGGATTGGTTTCGTAAAATTTAAGAGGATTATGGGTATAACATTTAAAATTCCTCTTTGGCATTCAATTTAATCACTAAAACTGGCCAAAATGTCATTGATTTTGAAATTATTTATGTCATAATAAATAGCGTTACAGGCTCATTTTTCTAAAGCATTTTTTTATTGTATTTTAATACATTGTAATAACATCTACAAATTGAGTACAGTTTTGGTTCATTTTTTTTCAAGATTTTCGCAATGTGCTTGGAAAAAAATAAACAGATTAATATATTTAATGTACTTATAATACATATATTAATAATAAAATGTTTTTAATATATTTATTTTAGAGTTTCAATATTTATTTTAGAATGTGTGAGATTTTAATTTAAGATCAAATATTTTATACTTTATACAAAAAAGTATTAATATTTATTGCTACGTGGAAAAATATTAATACTTTAAAAAGTTAATTACAATCAACGTCAATATGACTCTTTTTATAACATTCACTTCTTTTGTCAACATTTTGTTGTTATCGGAAGGGAAAAAATCCCCACGAGTGCTAAGAATACGTTTCGATAAAAGCGCTGTGAGTACATTCTATTTTTCTTTTTGAAAATTATAATATATTCGGTATAAAATTCATTTCAAAATACATTAAAGCTAAGTCACGCATAAAGGAAATTTCTCGCGTTTTCTTTCCGTAGCGGCCAAAAGGAACAATCTGTTTTTCATTCTGCTCTCTATTTTTCTCGGTAGAGTTTTCAATAATAGATATGCAACATTTTGAATTAACGAGAGAGGAGGCGGAAATATACTTTATTTTTTGAAAAAGAAACAGATAATTTGTCCTGGTATGTATTCAAACATTATTAAAAATTTTTTTGCATATTTTTGAGGGGATAAAGTCGGATTCTTGGAAAGATATTGGCTGCTATAAATATCATGTTCGAAAATAAAAATTTGTTTCTTCTATCAGAATGACCTGAACAATATCACGTTATCAGAGGACAAATAAATTATATCATTTTCAAAACATCTGATCTTTGGTATTTTGAATCGCAAACTTTACAGGAACTTTCGAAATATATATATATATATATATTAGATAACTATAAATTCTCAAAAGAATATGTTGTTGGATAAATTCTTTTCAATTATTCGGATATTTCTAAAAATTATATTAAAAAAATTATATTTGTTTTTAATAAATAATTAAATGTCACGCTAATTTAGTTTCTTATCTTCACAAACACTCATATTATTTTCCTGAACTGAATAAATTCGAATATATTTTTAACGAAACAAATGTTTATTTTCATGACTCGAAGTATTAAGCCTATTAAATCTCCTTCCTTTATCGATGTAATGTAGTTAAAAATAATGCACAGTTTTTATTAGATTTTAACTTTTTACTTTTGAAAATTAATGTTTATTAGTTTTATCTTTCGAATGAAATAATTAATATTATATCTAATGTGGTTATCGATAACACACAGGTAATTAATAAATTAAAAATTAAAAAAGTAAGAATAAAAGTAATTTATACTTCTAGGTATTTCAATTTAATATTTTACCTCAACAAGAATAATTATTAACAATTAAAATTTCCCTAAATTAGGGAAATATGGAATTAAATAGAAGAAATTATACTTATATATACTGTTGGGTGCAAAGTGATGTAATTTTAATAGCAGATGTAATGAATAAATTTAATTATAAAGAGTACTCTAATCTCTATGCATTATTTAGCACTCTAATCAATTATCTTTCTAAGAGGTTTAGTTAACATTTTATCTAAGCGCACACAATGAAATAGTTAAAAATTAAATTATATTTAAACGGATAAAGTCATAATTTATGTATTCGAAGTGAGTTGAATTAAATGTGAAGCGATCGTACATTTTTCGTACATTGCTTGTTCAGAATGGAGAGAAATGTGAAGCTAAAAGTAATGGAGAAATATGAGAAACATATTAAGAAGAATAGTGTGATTATCTCCTCTGTTCGCATGCATCAAATGAAAATTTAAGATATTGGAATAGGAAGTAAAGTCGGTGGATGTATGTGTCAAATAGGATGATTTCTCAGAATTAAATACAAATAATAGCAGCGTTAAGAAAATAGTAATGAAGAATATAAAAAAAAATTAAACGAGTCTCACAGTAGTCACATATGATGCGTAACACGAGATGTTATCGTAGTAAATACGCAATAGTAACTTAAATCCTGAAAAAAATGAATCGGGTAAGATTGGAAATAATTTTTGATTGAATAATTATATCTTTAATGAAAATTTTATTTAATTAACTCTAGAGTAAAGCAATTTTTTTATCAAAAATAATTATTAGTGTTCAGTTAGGGAAGAGCGGAGACAATAAACTTATTACTAAAATATGACATATATACTTGTGATTTCAAAGTATTTAAAAACGGTTGAAAAATAGCGTCAATAACAGTACCACTGTTAGTTGTTGAAACATTTCGATTTGTGTTCAAGTTCATCATTCAAAAAAAGCTATGAATGGCTCAGTTTCTGGCAAACTGAAAATGTTAAAAACACTACTCGAAATCTTTGGAAGCGAGTGATAGTTTTTCTTAAAAGAGCAGAACCGCCTTCGGTATATGGCAAAAGTACAAAATGCGGGAATTCTTTAATATTTGAACCGTTTGATTCGGAGAAATGTATACGAAAACCGAAATCACTGTCCTCAGATTTCATACACAACGAGCTCTGAGACTTTAACAATTGAGCGTAAGAATCGCAAGTTTATCCTGGATGAAGTCTAATAAAACTTGCTGGTATATGCAAAGGGGATTTAGAGTCAAGAAAATGAAACCGAGTTTTTGAATTCGAATCTTTTCAAATGCTAAACTTAACAATATGAAAAAGCCTGGCAGCTTGATGGCTACTAGAGTCGGAACCCCTATGCGAGGGTAGCGAAGAGACACCACAAAGCGCGCTGATTAATCAAATCAAATAGCACACGTTTCCCCGACTTCCTGTTACACAATTCCGTCCTTTTCGTGAAATCGCTCCTACAAATATCCAGCAACCGAGAGGAAAGATGTTACACATCAAAAATATAATATTAATTTTTATATCTTTCTGACTTTAATATACCAAGAAGACATAACGCTCAGCTGCATTCTTTTTAGCTCTTTTCTGCGCCGTTTAGAAGGGATGATGCACGTTAAACCCATCATGGCTCAAGGCCTTCACGTTCGTGTGGTGTGGAAGACAGATAAGTGGGGTGACGGCTCTGGTATCATTCTCTTCACTTGTTTTACCTACTTTAACGTACTTTTTTTATCCAACCAAGTTAAACTTAAATTCCTAATCTTAATATTTTTAAATGAGCAAAGGGCTAAGGTACAGCTGAATCCAAGCCAATCTTATATCCCCATGATAGGAGTCTGAGCTTCCCTGCGGGAATCAGGTACTCTGGTATCCATTCAACCTATCTCGTCACTTGACCACGATAAAAAATTACGAGGTCTGTCGCGCCAATAGTTCTAGTGTTTCTGTCAGTGCATCTTTAATAAACATATTCATTCACTCGCCCTTGTGTATTAATACAGACATTTCTATTCTAGATAATATGGTCAAAAATATTCAAAATTTTTTTCCCCTGAAATTTATTAGGAAAATTTCTACTGATATTTAGAAAAAATGCTTGTTAAAACTGAGTTTTATATGAATAAATTCCGAAATAAATATCAGTCATTGCAGAAATAAAGTAAGTACCTTTTTATTGAGGGAAAAACGCGTTTTTGAAATTCAGAATGTCATTTTTTTAATATCTTTTCAAGCATTTATTCTCCTCGGATTTCTCAATTAAGTTATTTGTAGGTATTCAGGGTTATAAACCTTAATTATACTTCATTAACTGAAGTAGTTTATTTTACTAGCAGTAAAGTAAAATTTCCATTGTTTTTAATTTTTTTTGTAGCGTCATTATTCAGACATGATTAATGATGATGAGGAAAGAATGCAATTACAAGTTTTAAGATCAATAGAAATACGAGGAAGTAAAATATGAGGTATTAGCAAAAATAAAATTTATTGAAGTAGCATATATAATAAGACATTGATTAATTTCATTAATTAAAATAAAATCTTTCCATTGAGCAATTGTTTTTACAGTAATATAGGAAAAAGCTTATAACGGTAGTTTTAATTGAGTGCAACTGATACGGTAATTGAGAAAGAATTAAATTTATCTGATAGAAAGAATTATACTTTTCTTAAAGCGGTGATTATCTAAACAATTATTTCCATTCGAGCATCAAATTTAATTCTTGTTTCATATATTTTTATGACTGTATAGAAAATTTATATGCATATTTCAATAATTACTTAATTTTCATTTTTTTACGTTGCTTAAGAATAATTTCGATTTAAGGTTACAAATTCGAATTAACATTCTACTGAAAGAACATAAAAGCTATCGGCGATAAAACCTGATCCACCCAGTGGCTAATGGTCCTTTAACGTTATTTGAACCAAGATCAAGTTACAAGAGCGATATTTTTATTAATATGCTTCACTCCAAACTTCCACATAACGCAGGTGGCCGCGGTAGTCAAGTGGTCTAGGCATCGGATCATGGCTAGCCTGTCATGAGTTCCATCCCAGTACCACTAAAGACCCTCCGTGTAGGGGCGTGATGCACGTTAAATCTGTCGAGAGCTCAAACGTCCTCCCGTTGGTGTGGAGTGGTTGTTAGGAGAAGGAGGTGCCAACTCAGGTGTCGTCCGCGTCCCTTGACCATGGTTCAAAATTACGCGGATCGTCGCCAAAAGCTCTCGTGTAGCTGAACAGTGCGTCGTTAATATTCACTCATTCATTCCACATAACGCAGTAGCCGCAGTAGCCTAGTGGTTATGGTCACGAACTCGTGGCAGACGAGTCCTGGTGCCACTGAAACCCAGCTGTGCAGACGGGTGATGCACGTCAAATTTGTCGAAGCTCAGTCCTTATTTTGGCATGTTGGGGATATCAGGAGAGTGGAGAGAAAGCTCCGGTACCGTCCTCGTCAATTCACCACGGTTCAAAATTACGAGATCCTTTGTCAATAGCCTTCGTGTTGTTTTAAGTGTAACATTAAATACTTACAACTCGATCGTCGAAAGAAGCGGCTCGTCGCAGATGTAATATAGAGAAATACCTCCATTCTTTGATGGCCTTATCAAGTCCGCATAGGTTATTCTTGTCACGTAATTCACGTCACGGGATTGTCCAAGGTTCAAGAGTACGAGACCTATCACCAATAGCCCTGGTATTGCTTTCTATAGGGCTACATTATATGTTATTCACAAAACGTTTGTTTCAGAATCATTTAAGGTGGCCGAGTCGTCATGGTTACAAACTTCTAGCCGAGGAGTCGTGAGTCCGAGCCCTGGTACCACTAAAGACCGATCGTGTAGAAGGGCTTATGCACGCTAAATCTGTCGTGGTTCGAAGTCCTCAAGTTGGTATGGAAAATAAAGTGGAGTGTATCGTCCTTCTCGCTTGACCATGGTTTAAAATTACTAGTGTTGCTTTAAAGTACGACGTTGTTAAACACTCACTCAAGATACCTTGAACGCAGTCATGGCGGACAACACATTCGAACAATTCAAATATAGTGCTTTATTTCCCCCCTCCCTGTACCATTTCTTTTGATTTTAATTCCTATTTTATTCCATCCATTTGATTACATTTCGTTTCAAGGACATTTTTCCCAAAAAATAAATTTTTCTTCGATTTGTAATCTTGACCTTCTACGACGTTTAGTCATTAACATAGCAAAAATTTCGCTAACATAAGATTGATATTTTTATTAGAATGAAGAAAAATCTTTTTTCCCTTTTCAAAAAAGAAAGAGAGAGAGAGAATTTGTCAAGATTTCTTCTCTAAATTGGAACAGCGGAAAAAAATCACCGAGCCGTAATCACCGCCACTTAAAGAATAATTGTTCCCACGATAAAGCATTATTGCAGTTTTATAAAGAATAATTGACGTCTAATAAAGAATAACTGGCGTTTTCTTAATAAAAACTATATAAAGTAATTTCACAAATAAAAAAAATATTTTTTTGGACTCGATTAATTTAATTAGAAAACATAGACTAATTAAAAAACCTTATTAAGAAAATCAATTACCTTTAAAGAGGATAGGTTCAGTAAGTATCTACTCAATTTTGATTTTCAAGAATTTTTAATTTGAAGTTTTTATACAGCTAATTAATTTTACAGAAAATGGAATAATTTAACAGAGGTTTTGGCTCTAGGTGGTTAAATATAGTTACGGGAGTTAAAACCCTTATAGAAACAATCATGAATAACTTGGTAATTAAGTTTTTATTGCGTTTTTATTAAATCCGTAGAATTTAGCTTTGTTTTTTTGATGTAATACAACCTATAAACATTTTTTGGTACTAATTAACATTCACAAATTTACCTTTTTTTTAATGATATTCTCCAATAAAATTTTTAATGTAAAAAAATGATTTAAAAAACTATTTCAATCGTTCATTAAGTTTAAAATAGACCTGACTTTAAAATATGATTTAATATGACGTACAAAAAAGCTTAATAAAAATAAAAAGTAATGTACTTACTTATTATTTACTTACTTACTACATTTACTTATATGGTTGCCAAGAGGGCTATTGTTTTAGCCATTTATTATTCAGATAATCTGTTTTTAAATTTTGTTTATTATTCATGTCTGCTTTCACCAATAATGTGGCAATGGTAGCCTCGTGGTCGGCGAGTCATAAGTTCGAGGCTCTAGTACTGCTAAAGAACTACTGTGTGTAGCGGAGCGATGCACGTTAAATCTGTTGATAGCTCAAACATCCTCCCATTGGTGTGGTGTCGAAGTTAGAAGAGGATGTGCCAGCTCATGTGTCGTCCTCTTACTTGACCATGGTTCGAAATTACGAGGTCTGTAGCCAAATAGTGCGACGTTAATATTCACTAATAATGAACTAGATTTTAAATATAGGTACCAATGAAAAATTTCTCTTAATGTTTGATTCAATTCAAATGTAGCCAATTGTTGGCTTAAACCAGGGGTGAGCAATTTGTTTTGGCTCGCAAACTACATTACGGTAGTGAAGGATACCGCAGAGCTGCACCTTTTTCAAACGATTGCATTCACTAGTTAAATTTGAGTCTCAGAAAAAGTATATATTGTTTTATAAAGATAAATAAAAGTTAAATAAAATAATGGCAGTTTTATTTATTTGTTGTTCAAATTTCATATAAAAATATTAATTATAAGATAAATAAAAAAAATAGTGTTATTCAATTTATTTACAGTGGGGTTATTTCATATTGTGTTTAGCTGCAAGAAGATTTAATTTTAGAATTAGTTTAAATGAGACAAATGTACCCTATCATACTTTTTTACAATTTGTTTTAATATCGGGAATGAGATTGTTTATTAAATTTTCATCACAGCCTGCAAGTTTATGTCAGCCAACATGCATCTATATTTACTCTTGTTGATCTTCCTCTAAGATAAGCTTTTCTCAAAAACATAAAAAACAATTTTTTTTTCAACTTTCTTCATACATAGAAATTTTTCAGCTGATACAGATTTGTAAAAGTCAGTGTCGTAACGTTAAACAGTTTCTTCACACTATGATCTAACTTCAAGTCATTAAATTCAAGCTGTAGCTTTTCAGGAACTGTATTAATATCAGCAAAAATGGGATAAAGGAGCAAATGGAATTTACGCTCAATTTTCTTACAATCCTGAAATCCTCTTTTGACCTTGTCCTTCAAAATCTGCAGATGGTTTCTTAGGAGGTCTCAGGGGTGTAAAATTTTCTAGAGGGCTGAAAATATAAACAATATTCCAACACATATAACTCTTTAAAATTAAAATTAAATAATGCGAACTTTTTACACCTTATTTATAAAAAATGGGCTTCAGAAAAGCGTAAAATGTTTAAAATATAATCATAATTTTAAAAACTATAAGCATATAAAAATAAGAAATATTTCTATAAGAAATATTAAGTTTTACGTTGCGCATGCTATTTTTAAAAGTAGTAGATTTAATTACTAGCAATAAGTTGATTTATAAAGTTAAATGTATCCTTATTACACCGTAGTAATTTTAAAGAAACAGAATAATAAATTATATTTTTTTAAAAATAAAAAAATTATATTTTCTTCATTTTTTAAAAGAAATTTCAGTATTTTTCAAATATTTGTGTGGAATAACAAAAGATATATTATTCTTAAATTACTAGGGTTTAAAGTGTATGATGCATTTTATAATTCTATAAAGTTTTATAAATCAAATGCTACTATTTTAGAAATAGCGTGCGCAACTCAAAAATTGCTTAATATTTATTACAAAATTATTTCTTACTTCCACATGCTTATAATTTTTAAAATTATGATTATATTTCAAATATTTTGTATTTTTTTTTGAAACCATAATCCTTTGTAAATAATGTGTAAAAGATTCGAATTATTTAATTTAAATTTAAAAGAAGTATACCCGTTTGAAAATTGTTTATATTTTTACTGCTCGAGACAAAATTAACACTCCTGATACTCCTTAGTAGAAACACATTTTCACAGATATTTTGTTTGTCTAATTGTAAAAGTTAAAAGACGAATCTTTGATCGTTCATGGAAAAGAAAGAGGATATTTTGACGGTGGACTGCATGAAAGCTATTTGCGGGCCGTTGGTTGCCCGCCTCTGGTTTAAGCCATTATTTGTAGAACTTAACCTATAAAATTCAATATGTTGCATTTTGAATTCGTTGTGTGAGAATGCGGTTCAGTTTGTATCCTTATCGATTAACCGTAAGTTGTTACATTTTTTTCTTTGTTAGATCATTAAGGTATCCAAACACGTTCAAAGGACTTTTTTAAGAAATAGCGTATTTAAACATTATAAATGTTCCTTTTTAGGAATCAATGCTAATATATACTAATATTTAACAAACAATATTTAAAAAAATATTATCTAAATTTTATAACAATTACAATATAAGTAAAATGTTAGCAATGTTTTTGAAACATTTCAGAGCAATTAAAGAAAAAAAGTAATAAACTTTTATCAGTAAAAGTATTACTAAAGCAAAGTAGATGCATTTATCTAGAGAATGTCCTAAAAATTTTATGTTTTATTAAAATTTGGAAATTTTAGAGCTGATTGAGTAAACATTATAAGAAATGTGACATTCATTATGAGACCATTATTTAAAAAGCAGGTTATAACTCAAAAAATATTTATACATGAAGAAATATTTTATTACATCCTCTAGAAAATAATACAAATATCAGGTTCAAAAAGTTTTATAGAAGTACATTTATAACATTTTGGGTTATCAGACTCACCATGATAGATTTCGAACAATTTAAAAGCCCACTTCCGTTAGATCAAAGAACCACCTCCGGTTTTTCTAATTTCATAAAATTGATTACAACTTGGCCTCTAGGTAACGTAAAAACAAAACAAAGTATGTTTTGTAAGCCAAAAACTCCCGCTATTCAGTAAAATGAGAAACAAAAATGCCAGTTTTGACCGAATTTGTTCATTTTCAACGTGTCTGGATGCCTTAAAATTAATTTTTTAACAACTTTTTTATAGCAAGTTCTGAAAAACACACTGTAATTGCATAAAAATTTATTTGTTATATCTACTCGATTTGTTTATAATAAATAATCTTTAACATATGTAATAAAACATCAAAAATAAATAATTTTATAAATGTAATGTAAGAAATTGATTGATAGAATAGAATGAAATGCTATTAAAGGAATAAAAAAAATGAGAGAATTTCCTCCTGTTTCACGCTTTTTTTATTCATTTATGAATTATAGATAGATTTTATTTTAAAATCTTGCTGTGGAGCATTTTTACTCGCACATATGCTCGATATGCTCAAAACGTGTCACAACTATGACAAAATTTGAAATCAGTCTGCAAAGTCTGAAATGACTAAAACTATTATGCATTGAGTTTTACCCCATGTTTTAAAATAAAATAGAATTCTCAAAACACTAGTGAATGGTACTACATAAATATAGAACAGGGTAGCAGGTGTACCTAGGACACATGTCGAGAAAGTTTGAAGACGAGGAAATAAATGTGATCGGATTGGGAGATGCTGTGTACTTTGGGAGAATGAAACTCTCTTTTGCGCTCCGTTGATTTGTGTCTTTATTCGTCAGATTCTAAATGTTTTCCCCACGATTTATTCGCACAGAAATCGATGGCTTATAAATCGTCCACTTGAGGAGAAATTTTTATGTAAAAAGGCGCGTTTTAATCATTCCAAAGTGTTGCAACTTGGTTTGATGGTACATAAAAGTTGCACGTTTATCTGCCGTGTTGAAGGATGTTGATTAAGAATCAAATACTTTGCGCTTGATAGTATATATTTTACATTTATATGAGGGGCTCATGGTAGAGCAGCACTGCTGTCGCCCTGACACGTGACTGGCGCGCCTCACTGAGAGGCGACCTCTATTAGAAAGGAAAACGAACAGTCAGAGCGAGTGAGCCAGACAAAAGGAAACAACATGAACGAATATTTAAAAGAACTTTAGCGACATGGCAACGAATAGCGTTTAAATATTTAACTTAGAATAGTATTTGTGTAATTTTGTATTTCCTTTCTTTTTTGTTACTGTTAGAATAAACAATTTCGTTTATTAGCTCTTAGTCTTTACTTGCAAACGAAAAAACCCCAAACATAGGTTTTGGAGGTTCATTATAGAAGCCATTACGAACTAAAAATAATATTTATGACTATTTTTTTAAAAATAACTTCAACAATTCTAAGTTGTTTCACATTCTATTTCCTGTATTAAAATGCAAATAATATATGTCTTAAAAGAAATCCCCCCTCCCCCAATGGCACTGCATTTTAGCAACTTAGTCTTTGCAAACACGGCAAGTTCCCAAATGAGAGAGCCATTTCATGGTGGCACCATCTAGCGGCAGCCTCGCTACCAAATTTGGGCTCTCGAATTAATTTTAATTCAAGCTCTTGTTTATTTTTTAAAATCTTAACTTTATTTAAGGTGGTCTACCATTTATTTTCAATCGATAAATGTCATGTTAACTCTACGGAATTTCCCATTTCCTATTCAAACATAAATTACGTTCGAACGAGCAAAAAATAACAGCTTGTCTGGTATTATATTATTTTTTCTAGTTTCTTAAAATAATTCTATGTTTATTTAAGAGAACATTGTGTTATCTTCGAAACAAAAGATTAATCTGAATTTTATGAAATGAAAAACAATAGTTATTGTGTCACTATGTCTCATAATGATATCTCAAGTGATTAATTATCACTGTACAAATATGGTAAAATCACGTGTTACATAGACTCACGTGTAAGTGAACGGCGTGATAACGGAGTTCCATTGTACATTTAAATATTGCACGTGTTTTAAACGTTTTACTCATAAAAAATCAAAAGTTTGGAAATTTGTATGTATAAAAAAATTGCATCGAATTCATTTTCAAAATAATTACAAAGGAGGAGTAATATTCTTTTTTTTAACCCTCTTACATTTTAATACATTTAAAACTTGTGCCGAGTGAATATTTAAAATGTACTTATATATATCACAATAATTTGAATTATTCTTATGGGCAATATTTTTAAGCAAAATAAATCTAAAATGATATTCTTCTTTCAATGAGTGTAGCTCGAAAACTGATCAATGGTTTTTGTGACGTTTATAAATAAATTCAAATTTCTAAAAAAGCAATAATTTTTAAAGAATTAGCATGTATTCGAAATAATGTTTTCACTATCAATATTCCATTATGTATGAAAATAAATTTAATTGACAAATTTTTCAACACTTTTTTTAATTAATTTTATGTTCTTATATTTCAAATTATTGATTTCGTAAAAAATGAGATAGTAAAAACTATAATAATACTAAATTTCATTTTTATATAAATCCTATCTTAGAATAAATATAAGGAATTCACCTAATTGATATTAAATCAGGGAAATTAAGCATATTGTAAAGGCATATTTGAGAAATTTCCAATTCTCAGAAATCTTCAGTAATGAAATATATATTAAGAATTCTCGATACAAAAGACGGAATAATTCCGAAAACTTAGCATGTTCTGAACTGTTTTTATGTTTTGCAGTATAAGATAAATTATTTCCAAAATTCTGAATATTTACTGATATCAAAATATGCAAATATTGAACTGAAATATTCGAACGTGTATAGTATTCTCCAAGAGGCTAATGATACTTTCTTGAAATGTAATTATATATTTGAATTTTTCTCAGGAAAATTGAATTGAATTTAGCTTTTTCATCATAACTACGAAATAAGAAAAGATAATTAATAACTAAAACAATCATTTGTGTATAAAACAGAATAATTTTTTTGAAGATTTTATAAATCTGTTTTTTTTCCCTGGTTTTATTTGTCGCCTCTTCTTAAACCCCCTTTTTTATCCTTACTTTTTTGATCGAGTTTCGAAGAACAGAACGTACTTCAAACTTAAGGCAATCAAGTAATAAATCGTTTTTCTTAGAAGAAACTTTCCACAGAAGTCGTTTGTTCTTCCCATAGGTATAAAAGCCCCTTGAAAAGAAGATAAACCAAAAGGAGATAGTGATTTAGAAAAGGGGAGTTAATAGCTTCTTCCTTTTCAAATGTAGACAGCAGATATGATCATCAGATCTGTATTGATGGGAAATTTCCCTCTGTGGCATCTGAGGAAATCCTGTTAGGGAAAAAAATCATTAAGTGTCAGATCCATGGAAAAGGTATTGAAATACAAAGTGAGAGAAAATCAATTTGTGTGAATGTCAGATTTCAAAAAGGAAATACGATCACTGTAACTGTGATTCCATAATGTCACTCGAAAGTGTGGTTAATGCTTGGTTCTATGAGTAATGATTTTATTTCGATTAAAAACACTTTTTTAAACGTCAAATTCACTTCAACGTGAACTTGATGTCATTAAATCTATGGTGTCGTTACGAAATCGTTGAATTTTCATTTCATAAACGTATGAAAGTATTTGCCTGAATAATAAAGTTAATAAAAATGAGAGAAGCTTCAATATTTTCTATGATGGGAGCAGTTTAAAATTTTTGTTTCTTTGTATATTTTAAAAATTTTCAGATTCGTTTGATTTTTTGATAATTGATGCTTAGAAGTGTATGTTTGTTAATTAATTAATAAATAACTTGAACTTTTAAAAATTTATAAAATAACAAAATTTGGGTAATATTTCTGTTTTAATGTTTATTTGACTATACGTTCTTATGAACATAATCTAATTGAAGCATGAAAGCATATTTAATGAAACAAGAATTAAATAATGACAATCTTGTTAAAAAAACTATAGGTTTTACTAAGTAAGGATTATAAAAAAAAGCGGGAGCTTTATAATATACGAGGGCTGTAAATTAAATAGTGGCAACTTAACCAAGAAATTAGCAGAAGCATGGGCATGCACAAATGGGATATGGGAGTGGTAAGGTGTCGCTGTTATCGATGTGTAGACTGCAAAAAACAGTCGATCTAATTAGAAGGATAGCTGTTAAGTGGCATTAAAGTAAAGAGTTTCGTTTCCTTCTCTCTAAAGCATGTTTTCAAAAGTTGATAAGCGTGTGACGGATCTATACGGTTTTAACTAATCTCTTCTTTTTCTCTAAATCAAATTATTTATTTCAACCAACCTTCTTCGAGAGCCAAGCGTGATTTATGTAAATAAGGAATATTATATAAATTCGGTTTTCGCGTGTTGAAAGGATCTAAGTAAGAGGAAGTGAGAAGTCAAGTTAAGGCTACACATTACCGTAAAAATGACAATTTATCGAAACATTTTTTTTGCCTTTTCCTGCAACCCATACGATTGGGAATCTCGGCCCCAAATTTCAGATCTGCTAACCAATTAGTTTTTAAGATATTTGAAGTTTTCTGAGTGCTATCAGACCCGATATTTGACAGCTGAGGGGGCGTGGTTAGTTTTGGTTTCATTTTAAAGCATTTTTTCATTCTTAAATTTAATTAATTACTAATATTTTTAATAAAATCGATATTTGCTGAGAAGTGATTATTAACTTCAACTTTCACTACTTAAATCGCTTCTGTTTGTTTACATTTTGAGTTTTTGGTGTGCTTATAGTTACTTAGCTAAAATTGATAAAAAAAAAAAGGTCTTTCTCAAGACCAATATGTATTCTCATATAATTTATATAGCTTAAAAGCTTGTTTACTTTGTTCAAGTTAAGTTTTTTTTGTTGAAAATGCCACGGAAAAAATTTTTGCAGCTTTCGAAGAGAAGCAATATTTCTAAAAGATGGAGTACTGTTGAAAGTGACAATGTTAATGACCATCCTTTACCTGATATAAATACAAGACTTCAGAAAACAAGTGTTTTGAATGCAAGAAAGAATACTACAGATAAAAGTAAATATTTCAGTGATGTTCCAAATTACATTATAGTAGATACTGAATGTTTAAGTAATTTGTTTACAAATCATTTATGCAGTATTTGTCATAGTGCATCCTTGAAACTTTGCTTTGGTCACAGAAATGGATTTGCATTCAAAATGAATGTTGTATGTATTAATTGTGACCAAACCCAAAGTGAAACATATTCTTCAAAATGGTTGGCTGATGCTAAATTACATCAAATAACAAATGTTAGCAAGCATCAATTTTTTAATGCTCCATTTGATGTAAATATGAGAATAGTGCAAGGTATGTTAAGTTTGGGACTTGGGTACTCGGCGTTGGAAAAATTCTGCATGCATATGAATTTAAATATAATGTCTAGAAAAACTTTTAATTACTATAAAGCAAAAGTTCTGAATGGACATCTCGTTGCTTCCAATCAGCTGTTGCTTGATATTCGTAAAGATGTCAGAGAGGCGTATGGCTCAAGGAATGATAAAGATATCGTCGATATTGGAGTGTCATATGATGGAAGCTGGTTGACAAGAGGGCATACGTCAAACATCGGAATAGGATGTGTTATCGACTTGCTGACTGGCTTTGTGATCGACTACGAAGTGATGTCAAAGCGGTGTGGAGAATGTGAACAGACTAAATTTGCGCTTGGAGAAGACAGTGTTGAATTTCGTATTTGGTATGAAGAACATCAGGATGTTTGTAGTCCAACACATGTCGGATCATCTGGTGCAATGGAAGTAAATGCAGCTGTGAAATTATGGGAAAGATCTGAGAGCATTGGCTTCCGGTACACAACCTTGCTGTCTGATGGTGATTCTAAGGCTTTCTTAGAATTAAAAGAAAGAAAAATTTATGGAAGTGAAATACAAATTAAAAAAGAAGAATGCATCAACCATGTGAGCAAAAGATTGAGAACAGCTTTGAGGCAGAAAGTAAAAGATTGGCGAGTGAAAGGTGTAAATCTGGGAGGGAAGAAACATGGCAGTTTGAAAGAAGAGACAATAAAAAAGCTTACTAGATACTACACTAATGCTATACGCAAAAATATAGGTGATGTAGAGGCAATGAAAACTGCAATTTATGCTACCCTATTTCATTGCATATCTACAGACCAGAAGCCACAGCATAAAAAGTGTCCTTCTGGTATCGACTCTTGGTGTTTTTACCAATCATCATTAGCACGTGGGAAGAAACCAGGTTTGCATAAAGATTGGGTAAAAACACCAATCAATGAAGAATATTTGCCCAAAATTTTGCCAATTTATCAAAGATTGGCTTCAACGGAATTATTAATCAGGTGTGTTAGAGGTTTAACGCAAAATTCCAATGAAGCATTGCATTCGATGATATGGAACAAATGTTCCAAAGAAAATACAGCTTCTATGAGCCGTGTGTGTTGATTGCCGTGTCGAGTGCAATATCTGAATTTAATGTTGGAACATTAAAAGCCCTTAAAACATTTCAGGATGCTAATTGCCTTACAACAAGTTTATCATCAGAACATTTAGCCAACTTTACTGATTATAGGAGAACCTATTTCAGGAATAAAATAAAATCTCCAAATTTTAAAGTCGCGCAGCAAAAATTAAAACTTGCTAAATTGCGTCGACTTAAAATTGAGAAAAAATTAGGTGCTATGTACAAATCTGGTGGATTTTAACTTTTTAAGCTTTAATTTATAACATTATTATTTTTTATAAGTGTATTGTGTTTTAAAACTTTTGTGAAATTATTATGTTAACTTTATGCTGAAAAATCTGTTATCGTAACAAATGCTATTTCAATATTTTGCAAAAACATATTTTAAATAAGTAAAAATATTTTCAATCATATTTAATTAAAGTAGTGTTTTTATATATTATATAAGTAGTAAAATAATATATTAAAAATTTAGAGCTTTGCAAGTATTATTAGTTTTTGTTTTATGTCTTTACAAACTTTGAATGCATTTTTCTCATACTTTTATTTTTGAAGATGTGTTTTCTAATCCCTAAGGCTTTTTTTCTGTTCAAGATAGAGTCTTGAAATTTTTGATAGATACTTAGATATACGTGTTACATAAAAGTTATTATGGGTTTAGGTCTGAGATCTTTAGTTATTTTTTTTAAAAATGTTAAAGTATATAATTTAAAAATTTTCGTGTTTTTTCCAGGTTTAGCTAGAAAAAAAATTATTAAAAATCAACAAGGAACTAGATTTTGAAATCCATACTAACTTTTGTTTGCAATAATGTAAGAAATATAAATCATGCAAAATAATTTTAAAATTTCAAAAATTGTGTATTTTATAAGAGTTTAAAAAAACTTTCAAAATTTTTAAATTTTTTAAAATTTTAAAATAATGGCTTGTTAAAATGACTTTTTATTTTCAGAATCGGTTTAATAATATAGTCTGAAAACAATACATAAATTACTTTTAATATTACTGTCCCCATAAAAATTGTTTGAAAAAGGGTACCGTGTAGTCTTAACTAAAATTAAGTGAAGAGAGTGAGAGGTCGACACACAGTTGTTGACAAGTTAAACGAGGTTGATACGTTTTGATGTGCGCCAAGAGAAGCGGATTAGAAGATTGAAAAGCAGTAGAATTAACTATTACGGAGCGTGGAGTCTTCGTCAATTCATCCAGCTAATTTAAGTGCCTGAAATTCTCCATGAAGGATCGGCAGCATTAAAACATCAGGTATTGTTATTTTTGATTAAGTACTTCTAATTATTGGTGTGAGGCGTAGTTGTAAATGTGCGCGTTTAAGCTATCTTAGATTCATTTGAAATTCTGTAATGATTTCCCCGCTTGTAATCATATCTCACCTCTACACTCTACTCTCGTTTATATACCTTAATTAGATTTGTGTTGTGTCTATTCTTAAATATTGATAAGAATCAATAAATCAGTTGAATTGGAATAATGTCTTTAGATCATTTAGTTCCTCCAACACATCTAGCCGGGTTTTCAGGTAGACAGGAAGGTATTAATATAAGGGGGCTACAGGTCACCATAAGTGGTTGCGGCTTAAAATCAAGGTTACCTATAACAAAAATGCGACGGAATGTTATCGAAGATTACTAGAAGTCTGTGGCGAAAATGCATTACCGTATAGGATGGCTGTACGATGGGTTCAAGGGCTTCGTTTGGGTCGGAATGAGACTGATTTACAATGCACTGGTCAGGCCTCAATTCTTCAAGATCAAATTGACATCCTGAGTGGGATCATTTCCACAGACCGTCGTTGGTCTGTCCGCGAATCTAGGTTCCATATCAACTCACCAAAGCACAGAAACGGCCCGGGTATGAACTGGCTGCCATCCACTTTTAGAGAAACCTCAATGAAGGAGACATACTTTGCAGCATATTGTCACCATTGATGAGACGTGGACACAAGCTCATGTACCTGAATTAAAGCGTCAATCAAATGAATGACGTTACCGAGGTTCGATACATCCACAAAAGGGTCAGATTGATGGTCATGCTGTGCCTGCAGAATAAATTCACAATGCGGACTACTATTGCAAATATCTACTGAACCATCTGTGTCCAGCTATGCAGCGCAAACGTTTACATTTATTGCAAAACAATATGGTTGTCATGCTGCAAACAATGTCACACTCCGCCACCCATTTCATGACGTCGCGCAATAGGGCACTCCGTCGCGGGCATCAACAATCAACACCTTGCCAATGGTCTCCGAGGGCTTCCCGTCATTTGGTAAAAATTATAAAATTTGCTGGTGATTACATAGAAGGAATGTAATGCAATAGTACTTGTAAGTTCATTAAAAATTCATTTATACCTATTTTATTATTACTTAATTTACAGCCCTCGCGTTTTTAAAATTTATATGGAAATAATTTAGCGTGTTTTTAAAAACTATTTTATTAATTACTGTAGAGGGTAGTACACTGGTGTCCAAAAGTTAAGCATAAACCGTAAAATGCGAAAAACATGGATTAAATATTCGTAAAATTATTCAAAATTTCTTGCGGATATTAATTGGGTGAAGAAGAAACATTGGGTTTATGCAAAACTTTTCAGTCGACTACGTCCAGCGCGAAACACCGGCACATGTCGGAACGCGGAGAAACCGATTCATGCAGCATAGGCAGTTCAGACAAGTTTCGTACAACTGCTGTGCGAAGGAACGTATTTAACCATCAAACAAGGTGAATGATGGCACAAAGATGCCAATTGGACATGTTTACGAAAGGAAGAATCGTTGGAATGCTGGAATCCTCACGATCACAAACCGAAGTGCCTCGAATTCTGAATGTGGACCAGTCTGTGATCTCAAGACTGTGGCAGAGGTTTCAAAGAATGGGAGATGTTACCCGACAACCAGTATCAGGTCGACCAAGAGTCACAACCCCTCGCCAAGACCGATATCTGGCAATAAGTGCGTGACGTCAGAGGGGCAGTACTGCCAGAGCACTGGGTTCGGCGCTCACAGTCGCCACAGGAATACGAATTTCGAGACAAACTGTTTACAGGAGACTCAATCATGCTGGCCTGGATGCCAGAAGATCAGCAGTTTACATTCCCCTCACGTCTGCGCATAAACGCGCTCGTTTGAACTGGAGTTTGAAACATCAACATTGGAGTGTGGGAGAGTGGGCCAATGTGAAGTTCAGTGACGAGTCCCGGTTTAGTCTGAGTAGTGATTCTCGACGGTTAAGATATGGAGGGAACGTGGAACACGTTTTGAACCAAAAAACATAACGGAAAGACATCGTTTTCCATCAAGGGGTGTAATGGTATGGACAGGCATCATGATGGACAGCCGCACAGACCTCCATTTCTTTGACACGGGGTCTGTGACTGCTCAAAGATACGGAGACGAAGTTCTTAAGCCTTATGTTCGCTTGTTTCGAGGTGCTGTCGGTCCTGACTTCATATTCATGGATGATAATGAGCCATGTCATCGAGCGGTGCTGATGACTTGAAACGGAAAACATCCAGCGCATATCGTAGCCTGCAAACTCCCCTGATTTAAATCCTATCGAGCATGTATGGGATATGCTCGGGAGACAAATTGCAGCTCTTTCGCACACACCAAGCTCCGTTACAGAACTGAAGAGAGCTGTCCAAGAAGCTTGGAACCGTTTGAGCCCACAACTCATTCATCATCTTATAGCAAGTATGGTAAATCACTGTGCAGCGTGCCTGGCTGTCAGATGTGACCACACGCCTTATTAAACTGCAGCATCAGTATTTTATTTAATGTTTTCTGTTATTTTTTCTTTAAAGTGTGAATCCTTGCTATGCTCACTTTTCTTTCAAATTGCTACTTTTGATAATAAAATTAATTATTATCATTCTTTTGATTTACTTCCTTATTTTATAACCATTTAACACTCGCATATCACGTTTCCCCCATTCTGATTTACAGTTCTTTCTTTATTCACATAATTATCAATTATGCTTAACTTTTGGACATCAGTGTAGTTACTATATTTATTTAAAATCAAACATAGAATTTTCTCAACGTAGATAAATAATTTTTCAACATGTGACTAAATTTTTAATATTATTTCTCTTAAACAATACCGATGTTATATTAACGAAGCCCTCCCCCCTTTTTTCTGGAAAATAGCCTCATGGACATTATAATCATCAAACTTCTTCCATGCATCTTTTTTTTATCGATGTGTTCCACTGATTGAAAACGACACCCTTCCAAATCTTTTTTTAATCAGTTCTGGAAAAAAAAACATTTTTAACTCAAGATGATTGGAAAGACGCGGAACAGTTAGTTGCAAGAAAGAATTACGTGATGCACTTTGATAGCGGTATGTGGGTGATCACTCACTTGATGAAGCCTCCATTTTCATTTAGGCCACATTACTGATGGGTTTTCTTGTGGAATTTTTCAGCCCTAACATCTACAGAAAACACCCACGTAAATCAAAGATGCTTGAGGCTCAGTGACAAAAAACAAAAAGGATGCAATAGATAATAGGCCTGTCTAGTTTGTTTTGGATCAAAACTGATTTTACTTTCTGTAAGCATCTTTCTTTCTATTTGATTCGACTGTATTGTGAACTTTTTCAGACGATACACCCACGTCTCAACTATTGTAATCTACGTAGAAGTCATGAATGAAATTTGTTCTATGTATAAAATTCCGTCCGCCACGAAAAATATCAATCAAAATGAATTATCAGAATTCTTTATTGGAGGGACACAACATTGTTTGGCGACACTTTTGTGATTTGGCGGAAATGGTTCACGAAACTTTACACGTGTACATGGAATTTTAATATTTCACTTACGTAACAAATGGAAAAATTTAAGCAAAGAATTAAGAATATGTTTTTTTTAATGTATAATTTTTATGAATACAAAAATTATAAATGGAACAAAATTTATGGCGGTCTCATAATAATAATATGGTTTATGTATAAAATCTCGTCGACCACGAAATGTATCAATCAAAATGAAATATAGGAATTCATTATAGGAGGGACACAACATTGGTTTAGCGACACTTTAGTGATTTGGCGGAAATGGTCCACGAAACTTTACATACGTACCTGGAATTTTAAAAATTCACTTATGTAACAAATGGAAAAAATTAAGTGAAGTATTAAGAATGTTTTTTTAATTTATAATTTTTATGAATGCAAAACTATAAATGGAACAACATTTATGACGGTCTTTTAATAATTACAATCACGTATTCTCCATTGAATTCAAAACTGACATGAAAATTGTACTTGTGGTTCTACATGTAAAATGTAGAAAAAAATTTCGAATTTCATAAACTGGGTAAAGATGCTCATAATTAATATTCCGCAATATATTTTTTAAATTATTATATTATACATGTACTTCTAAATCGAGGACATTTTGATTGATTTAAATGTGTGTGTGTCTTTTAAAAGAAAGTTTCCGCCAAACCAAAAGTTGGCAACAGTGAAGTGCATCAACTGATTAGATGGAAACATATGACTGCATTTTCATGTGACTGTGACATCGCATGAATATATGAACTGATTGGATGGAAACGTAAGTGTTAGATATGTGAGTATGACGCCATATAAAGTTTGCCCATTGTGCCTGGATTCATTTCGAATTAACGTCAGTCTAAGAATACACGAACGCTATTAGTGGTCGATTTCATAAGTTTTTATCTTCAAACTTTTTTATTTTTCAGTTATTATCGGTCCACCGATAAGAAATACACTTGTGCCTCTTTCGTATAGTCTTTATTTTCCCTCTGGACTATGTCAGAGCCTTAAAGTTTGGCTCCACTTAAGAGGCATAAGATATAAAACACTAAAATACGTAAAAAATATACTACATGTTTGTTTGATCATCATAAAAATCAAAGCAAAAACTATTAAATACGTGCGTATGTGTATTGTGTACAAAATTTTTAGATAGATTCGTAATTTTTTTCGGTCAATAAAATTCGCCATTTTTCGTTATATTTCATAATAATAGCTCATTGTAATATTATCTCTCTTTAACAAAGCAATGCTTTTATAAAAAATTCTACGAATATTTAAAGGCAAAATTTGCTGATGAAAATGACTGATTAAATATTTTCAAACCAAATTTATTTTATTTAAATTGAATTCTTTTGTGCTTCGTGTAATCTTAACGTACATCAAGCCGTCCTATTGCTCCACAGGCAGGAGTATCAAACTTATTTCTCCCCATGGGTTAAATTTTTGTAAATAAATGTCATCCAAACCACACTCACTTTTTGCAGTTATGGTGGTACTTTTTCTTTCTTAATTTATCTTTGTTCTCTGTGATTCGTATCATAATACTCATATTTTTCATAATGACGTTTTATATTGCATAATTTTAGTACACACTGATATCAGGTATATTATTTATCTTTTATGTCATGCTCAAACTGCTGCAGTTTTCAATTTTCATGGAAGTACCGATTTTCATCAGCGATTCTTCGTTCAATTTTACTATCTCTTGATTTCAATAAAACTATGCTGAATACGAGGGCCTAAAACAGACGAGTAATGTGTTTACACAGATTAATAAAACTGTTTTATTAAAAAATCAATATTTTTCTGGATCATTAATTTATTGTACATGAAATAGCAGCACGAATAAATATGAGTATCGTAAATAAATTTTGTTATCTCAATGCTAGGCATATAAAGTAAAGTATTAGAAGACCAATGACTTGTGTATGTATGTGTGATAGTTAGTATCGCCTGCTAAAATATTCGTTGCTATTGGTGTGAAAAGTGGTGCATGGATTCAATATTACTAGTAAAACAATTTATTGAAGAATGATGTTGTTAATTACGAATTATAATAAATTTTTTAAAACTAATCTTAAATATACATATATGTATATAACACTTTTGCCACGTTACGTTGGCTAGGCCGCAAAGGTATTCGTTGCGGACCGCGAATTTGACATGCCTGCTCTAAACTTTTTATAGAATTAAGCCTATATCCATGACTTGACTTGAAAGTTTCCATCCACAAAGCTTGTAATTTTTGTAAGGAATTAGCTTGCAGAGATGATGTGATTGATGAAAAGAGGGCGCTGTTGCATGACGGCGTTTTTCAGGTGGAAAAGCGATGGCGTTGAGAAGAATAGAGAGAAGGAGGTTAAATAATGTGTCTGAAGAAGGTTTTAAAATATTTTATGTCGTGTGCATTTGAAAATTCTGTTGTGTGTTAACAAAAATTAATGACTAGTTATTCCGGTAAACCGAAGCCATGTTTTCAATCAGAATGGCACAGGATCAAAACTCGTGAAACTTCTACCTACCGCGAAATGTTTTGGAAGGGTACAATAGATTATTTATGGAAATTAATAATATTAATGTGGGGGTGTGATAATCTGCACTAATTTGAGCTTCTGTGATCAGAGAGTAAATAGTGGGTTAGATTCATTTTAATCTATGATCTTTCTTATAAATAGCTGGAGCTATGATAGTTTGCTAAGAAATGATAAACTCTCGTTAATTTACGAAAAAAAGAGCATCTGTGGTTTAAGCAAAACTACCGTATTTACTCGAATCTAAGCCACACCATTTACCCAGTGTTAATGCTACTGAAAATTGACTGCTACTCAGAATCGAAGGTAAAACATTAGTTGGGTGGGGGTAATTGAATTTCTCTCCCCTTTCAAAAGGAAAAAATGAAACTTTCCTTTCTGGCCACTTGCACCGATGACTTATCTCATTCCGCAGTTTATCTCCAGTATTCAGTCTTTCCTGAACATCATTGTCTGCTCATATTTAGGAAATTTTTTTGCATGCGCCTTCTTTATTCCCTTTAAAATCAATGATATTGCTTATACAATCAAGACGAGAGCTCACTATGACGCAAGTTTTAAAAGGGAGGCAATTGCATATGCTGAAAAAAGAGAATCAGAGCATGGCCACTGAAAATTTGAGACACGGATGAAACAAATATACATCGATGGCGTAAGCAAAATGATATTATTTTCCTTGTGAATGTTCGTCTTAGTTAATTCTTTTATTTCTTCTATAACACGTTCTTTTTCAAAATGCTGTATAACAAATGCATTGGATGGCTCGGAAGACGACACCGTGTAAGAAAATGGCGACGCCGGCCCCCAATTCCAAAGTTAGGGACAATGGGAGAGACAAATGAAAAAAATTAAAAGTTTTTAATATTGGTTGAATATATTAATTATTAACTTCTTATTAATTCTCATTAATATTTTTTTTTATTCTTAAGTATCGAAGAGCCTTTTACACAATTTTTTATATTTTTTCTCAAAAATCGTTAGAGAATGGGGGATGCGGCTTAGAATTGATGACAACATTTTTTCACGAAAACATTCTGAGAATTTGGTGTAGGGCTTAGAATCGATGGTGGTTTAGATTGGTGTAAATACGGTATCTAAAGGCAAGGAATAGAAGAAAGGGGAAGGAGAGAATTATAAGGGTCAAAAATGGAAAAAGATCGCTAGGATATCCCGGGGGCTTGTTAGCGTTGACAATAAAGTCTATAGGAGAGACGATATACTACAGGGCAGTGTTTCTTAAAGCAGAGGTCCTCAAACTTTCAATATTAGCGACCCAATATTCAATCATAATTTTCATCGCCTCCCCCTCCATACATAACAATGTATTAAATTCAATAATACTATATTTTGACACTAAAGCTACAATACAACTTTAAACTCTTTAGTGCCGGAGGCGTAAATTAACGTTTCTCTCGGACAGTGCGTTAATTGCCCCGGACATATATATACGTCTTTCCAAAGTACGATCGTTTCTGGAAACTGCTATCCATAAAATTATTCCGAAGGCTTTGAAATGCAATAAAATAACCTTCACAGAGTGTTTCCGAAGGATTTACTTATTTCTGAGGATCTGCTTATTTATTTTTTCCAACCCCTCCAATACACCATATTCGTTCGCATATGTGTTAAATGATGGCATTGGGGAGTGAATCGCGCAATTTTTAAAAGGCATTTAAGGGATTAATTATAAATCGTACAAATTATCAAGATATGTGTTAATTTTTGCATATAATTTTATACGTGACAAGCCAATGGGTCACTGGTAATTATTAAACTTGTTCTAGCTTAGTATTGTAAAATTCATTATAAAATACAATGCGCTGCACTAATATATTTATGAGTGTATTATATCAGTGTAAGCGTATGTTTTATTTTTGATCATGTCAGGATGTATTTTGTTTACTTCAGTAACTTAATAACTTTTTTTAATAATGTTTTGTGTCCGATTCTTCAATATGCTGCCTCCCCCTCGTAGAGTTATCACGCCTTCCAGGGGGGGGCGCACCCCCAGTTAGAGAAACACTGGTTTAAAGTCGTTTTGTAGCTTTTGCTTCATAGTGTAGCATCACTGAATTCAATACTTTGCTATTGTATGGAGAGGTAGGGGGGCGCTATGAAAACTGATTGAATATTGGGCCGCAATCATTGAAACTTTGAGAAGCACTTCTTTAGGGCATCATGGGGGCTTAAATTGGATACTTGCTAAGTAAGGTAATCCTCTGAGGGTTTGTTTGATGTAATGAAAGTTGTTCCTCATTAATAAAATCTGTTTTAAATCCTTATGTGACATCATTGGTAAGTTCAGAAAATAACATTCTAGATCAAATGTCGTCTTTATCATTGCAATAGGTTTCAAAAAGCATGAGAAACAGTACTACTATCTCGTCGAACACTAGATAGTCCATATATATTTAGAGTATCAAATGAAAATGAAATATGATAAATTTTACTTACTACTTATACCTATTTTTAAATCAGTCATGCTGCTAAAATTAAAAAAGGAGCTATTTATAAAATACTAGAAAATCTGTGTTTATATGCAACGGATTCAACACAGAAAAACGTCATCGATACTGCATTTTTAAAAAAATTCATTCCGTTTGAAATATTTTTTTTAAACGTTCTCTCTTTTTAAACCTTCCCCATTTTTTTTGGGGGGGGGGATAACATGCTTTAAAAAAATCCACATTTATAGTTAGAAAATAAGTCGAAAGAAATGTATGGTATATATATATGTATACATTACTTTGAGTTTGATGGAAGTGAACTGCAGGGAATTTTTGAAATGGAACACGTAAAAAGACCATTTTTGAGATCTGTCTCAAAAAGCAGTTTTTAAGCTTATGTTTTGATCAATGTTTTTGTTTCATTCTATATAAGAGACTTGTGTTTATGTGCCCCATGAAAAATGGAAATGTCCAGGAATATGAATAGACCCCGAAACAATTTTTTAAGGAAGTATTTCATGTGAATAACAGTATATTTAAAAGCTCTAACAGTATTTCACGCTTTTTGAATTTTAACACATTTTAGATTCAAGAAACGGATTTATTTATTTTTTTGGTACCAATCATCTCTCGATTTTATCCATTTAAATGGTCACTAAGGAATATCGATTTTACTATAATTTACTACAGTTATATTCTAGTTGAATATTTATATCCGGTGTAAATCCTTCATATTTGCATTTAACTCCATTTTACAGTTAGTATTGTACTTACTATTGTTTGTAAGTAATTGAAATCTCATGATTGTAAAATATCTCTGTTTCCTAAAATTTGTATTTTGCTTGGACCAAAATATAACGAATAACCCCCATTTAACGAATAAAATCTTCGATCCGATGAACTCGTTAAGTCGGGGTTCGATTATATATATAATATATATATATATATATATATATATAGGGCGAAAAAAGAAATATTTTTTGTTTACTTTTGACATTTTTCAGACATATTTTACTGTAATAAAATAAAAAGAGCAACTTAAATTCGAATTTAAAGATTAAAATCTTCTCACAGGATTAACATTAAGTTCACAGACTTAAATCTTAATTTAAGAAGCTACTTAAAATTTTATTCTCCCTCGAAACGTGTTTTTTCCCTCGATAAAAAATAAATAAGTACCATTTGTTATTCTTATCCATCAGAATTATAATTATTTCTTTCTCTAAAAAAGTAAAACAGAAGAGGTCCCTTGAAGTTTAATTGAACTTGTTTGTTTTATCCAGGTTTAATCAAGAAAATTAATTAATTTTTTAAATCTGTTTTTTTATCAGGTTGACACACACAAAAAATTCCTGCAGAGCCATCATCTGTTTTAAATGGTCCCCTTAAAAATAAAATATTGTGAAACTCCATTTTTTTTCTCCAATGAAAAATGAAAAAAAAAAAAAAATGGTTAGACTTTCTAGGAATTGGGTATTGATTGCCGATAAACTTCTTAAAGTTTGAAATTAACTTTTTTGTAACAAATGTCCCAGACATTTTTCAGTTCTCTAACTACACCTTTTCGAGGTACTTTATTTTAGAGGATTATAATTCAAGAGTGTGAAAAATATAAGAATTTACTTTCATAATTTCGTATCATAGGCATTAAAAATGATATTGTTTTTGAGCAACTTTTGCCGATTTTTAGGCTTTTAATTTTAAAAATATCATGATCTGGAAATAAAGTATTAAATTTCTATTTTAGATAATTGTTTGTAGAGGAATTTTATAAATGTATGCCTCATAATTTGAGAGGATTACATAAATAATAAAAAAATAAAGCTAATTATTTTGGAAATTTTTTAAAAATTTGGACAGATGAAAAATAGCTTTAACCTTAATTCAAAGGTTATTCTAAAATATACGATTGATTCCGGGAAAGTTTTAAAGGCTTTAAATTTTTGATTCTTGAAATAAATTTTTTATACTATTCGAAAAAAGTGTCCTTAACCCGCACTTAATACTAACGTTAGTGGTCGCCCGGGGGGACGGAGTCACCGCAATCCCTTTTTTTATAGTTATTTTTAGTGTACACGATTAAAATCGTCATTCCAGTGAATAATTATGTAAGAGAAAGTCTACTTTTAAGGACTTTTCAATTTTCTTCGACAACTTAAGAGAAAAATCCAATCAAACTGAACTAAAATGTTTCAAATATGCTTGATTTTAACAAAACACAAAAATCACAGACACTTTTCGCCAACATTACAGGAATGATTTTTGGAGGAAAACTGTTCATATTTTGTTCAAGTTATTGTAGTTTTTATCTTCTTTTGATGATCGACAAATAGCATATTGACTTTTTTCTTTTCTAGCGCAGTGTATCTTGTGGTAAATTTGTGACTTCATATCTTTCTTAATGGAGTTTTTTAGGTAGCATTTGAAAATTGTTCTTTCAAATGTCTTATGTTCATCACTTTTCTCAAATTTTCTTTCGTTATCATGATTAATATCCATTATTTTATCAGGCCTTTTCCTTACTTGATTAGTTTCAATTTCGTCCAATAGAGATCGTAGAGGCCCATTTCTTTTTTTATATTCTGCTCATTTACATTTATAAACCATTATGAGTCGTACAACACAGCAAATAAAATCACTAAGTCAGCGTTTCTCAAACTGCGGGGCGTGCCCCCTAGGGGGGCATGATAACTCTACGAGGGGGGCGCGAGCATATTGAAAAGTCGAAAACAGAAGATTGTTTAAGAAAATCCTTAATTTATGAAAAGTAAAACAAAATACATTGACATAATAAAAAATAAAATACGCATTTACACTGATATAATACATTAATAAGTGTACTACTGCGTGTACTTACTGCGCAGTTTTTTATGATTAATTTAGCAGTTCTAAGTTAAGAACAAGTTTAAAAATTACCAGTGACCCTATGGGTTGTCATATAAAAAATGATATCCAAAAATTAGTATTTATCTTCATAATTTCTGCGGATTATAATTAATTTCTCAACTGACGATTAAAAGTTACGCAAATCGCTCCCCAATGCCACCATTTTCCACGTATGAGATGTAAGGGGGGGGGAATGAATAAGCAAATCCTATGAAATAAGTAAATCCTTCACAAACACTGTCAAGGTAATTGTATTGCATTCCAAAGTCTTCGGTATAATTTTATGGATAGCAGTGCACATAAAAGATCGTACTTCGGGAAGACGTATACATACATCCTTGGCAATTATTGTTTTGGTTAGAGAGATGTTTATATACGTCGGTGACACGCAAGAGGTTGAAGTCGTGTTGAAGCTTCAGCGTCAAAGTATAGTATTATTGAATTCAATTCATCGTTATTTGTATGGAGGGGGGAGCGTGATGAAAATTATGACTGAATATTGGGTCGCAAATATTCCGAGTTTGAGAAGCACTGCACTAAGTCGTTCACAGGAGGAAAATATATCCTGTTTACAGAATATATTTTGGAACAAAAGTGGTTACGCGAGGGGATCTCAGTCAACCCAAGAACCTTAAGATTGTAAAACTCGTTCACCACTCTCAAAACAAGGGAGATATGTGACAAATATATTTGAGTTCCCATGAAAATTGTCATATAGGAGGATACTGACAAGTTCATTGGTAACAAATAAACAGTTTTCGCAGAATTAAAGACTTTGTGAGTCTGAGGTGACTCTTTGCCTTGCGTGATCACTCCCCGGTTATGAACAACTATTTAATGTAATTACAGTGGTCTCTGAAGTAAGGTGGGTATATTCGTGAACATGTGGCTCGTCTTGCATTGGTCGAAAAGTGAATTTGATTAAATCTGTCGAGACTGAAACTGTTCACGTTGGCGAGGTGTGAAAGTTTAGAAAGTAGGGTGCCAGCCGCAGGCATCATCTTCTACATTTAAACGAGGTTTGCCGCGAATAGCCGTCGTATAGGGCAATGTTTTTCACCAATCAATCACCCATTGAGGTAATTAAAGCTTTTCTTGACTCTTATTTAAAGAAATACTTTAGTATTTTTTGGTGATTTATTACGGATTTACTAAGAGTTTAACTTTCGTTTTATTCAAGTTTCCCTTCTCTCTCTTAAGTATTTTTAGCCAGTTTTGAATACATTTAAATAAACTTCAGAGAAAAAGAAAACAGAGATTACCCTAAGCGACTTTTGTAATTTTTTCAATCGATTTTATATATTTTTTACTATTTTAATGTAAGAAATACAGTGAAAATCATTTAACACGAAATTGAAAGGAATGAAATATATTTCGTGTTAAAAGATATTGCAAAAAAAACTAGTTCATAAAAATTAAGCTTATTAGAGTATATTTTACTTACATAGATATAATGATGACGATGAATTTAGTAAAGATGACGAATTTGGGCGAAGATTTTGATAGCGTGGCTGGTGTTGGTATTTCTTTAAGATTACTATTCTTTACGATGGTTGATGTTGCATTTTCAATAATATGGAAGAGGCAGTCTTGAGGTTAATCTTGTTTATTGTACACTAAACATGAAGACACACAGATAGACGGAATCACAAATAAACATACACACACAACAAAAACACACAAACACTAGCTGCAGCCGGCTACATGATGAGGACAGACAAAAGACAAGAGAGAACGTAACCGTCTGCTCATAGTTTTTATATTGGTGGTGAAGGTTGTACGACTCTTTTGTAACAGAAGTCGTGATTGGATGCAAATGCGCGCGAGCAATTAGATTAAGATTATAACGGTCTTGTGCCAAAGAATTAAGAAATAATTTAACGGGGTAAAGTTAAAGAGTTAGAAGAAGTCATTACATAGATATATGCACATGTGCATGTATTTAATAAAAATCAATTAAAATCATTCACAAGACCTTGACCCTTTATCTACCGACGGTACTTATAAGTACAATTCACTTTAAAATCACATAGAATAACCATTTTTACGAATACTCTGGCGATACTTACTAGGAATATTCTTTTTAAACCCACTCTTCCAAGATATATGGCACCACGGGTTTTATAATGAGTACTTTAGCGGGGCATGCTAATAGTTTTATAGCAGAAATTGCGTTTTCAGCTGACATTTTGATCGGATTGCGAAGATTGTTATTTTTGTTCGTAAAAAGTATTAATGTAAAAAGGTGTCTTATTTTTATATTTTTTTTATAAAAATAAAACACCTATTTTAATTTTTTTTATGTAAATGAAGATTTTAGAAAATGATTTGACTATTTATTTTAAGTGAACAGTGTACATAATTAATTTTACAGTTTAATACCTTTAATTAATTAATCAGCTCTAAGGTTAAATTTTCCAAAGTTGAGTATTTTGTTAATGTATAACCTTTAATTTTAACTGTAGTGATTAAAAAAATTATTGCATGAAAAAACTGCAGTAAATCATAATGCGGTAAATAATGAAACAACACAAAAATTTCAAGTTTTTTGAAAAACAAATATTACCTGAATGTTTGGAAAATAATCTGATATTATTCTTTGCATTGTCTTTTTTGTCATCAAATTTTCAACAAATAGTTCGATATCGTTCATTTTGTTATTCATTTCACCATTGGAATGTGCGTCTAAATAACTACGCATACTTTTCGTGATGTTCTTCGTTTCGGACGACTTGGGAAATTAAAATTAAATTTTCGCCGTCGGAATCTGATACTTTTTGAGCTTTGAGCAAACTCCAAAATGTCTTTGTCTGCCATAACTGGGGCTGTAACTACGTTTATCATCATCTACTGCAGCGGATTTCTTGATGATATAGTAGGCCAATCCAATCTGGCTAGCGTTTCATATATTTTGTTCATTCCCAGAAGAAAAACCTTTTCGTGTTAAACGAGTTTCGTTTCATGTTAAGAGAAAAAACATGCATGAAAATACACAGTAGTTTTTCGGGACCTTGCATTATTTCGCGTTAACCCATATTTCGCCTTAAGCGATTTTGAGTTACACATAATTTATGTACTTCAATGATTAAATACTAAAATTTTATTTTATCTAAAAAACAGGAATAGAGTTAAACTGTGGAATTGAGAGACGTTTTACCATGCATCTTGGGTATAAATCAAAATACAGGTAATGAACAAGATTTTACAGCCAATTAAAATATTGTATGTATGTAAGAATAACTTTTCGAATAAAATATGTATATTGTCCTTTGTAATATTATTATTTTTGAATGAATATGAATTGATTTTAATAATCCTAATTTTAGAAAGTCATTTTTATCGGGAAAATATTTATACATAGTATTACAAAATCTGCAACTTTCGTTTCGACAGTTAAATTGAATTTTTATTTTGCTGCTAAATATTTTTATATTTCATAATGATGTAGAGTTTCTGGTGTTTTTAATTTGTGAGACCATGATGAAGATACAACAGAGATGACAATACATAGAAAACATGCCTAATCGTGCCTTATACCGGGTGCTGATATTTACATAAGGAGTACTGTTTTCAAAGACCATTAATTTTACTGCCATTTTCTATCTTTGTTGTGTTAAATAGGTTTTTATACTATTTTTTTACGATGATGGAAATTTGAAAGTTGTCATTGAGAGAAGACCCAATAAATTTTTTCACACCAGAATTAAATTTTATCTCAACTTGTATATTTGACCTAAGGTTTGTGCTGTGCTGATGGAAATATATAAGAAGCGTCGCTAGAGGAGCAATGTTTCGTTTCCGGCGTCGTGCTAATCTTTACGTGATGAAATGACCCTTAGAAACTAAAATTCTATTCTCATATGTCTTAGTAATTGTTAGACAGATTAAGTTCTGTGTTGTTACGCCAGAGGCAGATGGATTTTAGCGCAGAAGTAATTTTAGATTGTTAATATCGCCAATGTTGATGACAACTCGGAAAAATAATCGCCAAATTGTAGATCTTATACCCGAAAATTACCAAAATTTTGAAACATTGACAAACCCTTTGTTAAGCGGAAAAAGTATTAAATTGAAGATCTAATTGTTTAGATTTCAGTTTTGTTTTATTATTTGAAGTTTACAAAGAAAAATAATTCTTCTTTCCAATTAGTTATTTTTAGTAGGGTATATCTATTTCTAGTGTGTTGCGGTTAAAATAAACAATGGAACAGCTTAATCAGATTCACCAGATAGAAATTTTAAGCATCACGTGAGGAAATTTACCACAAATTTACTATTTTTAAGTTCTATTTTTAGCTCCCCAAAGAGCTATATATATCGATAGCGAGGAAACTTCTATTTTTATATAATCAAAATTCAGTTTTCCGAGAAAAATGCTCCCACAAAACTCAAGGAATTGTTTTTAGCTTCTAACACTGTATATTAGCATCTAAAAATCAATCTGTTGTGTTTGTAACGAACAGAAAACAAAGCAACCGATATTTTCAGAAATATAATGAAAGAAAACTGTTCCTTTTTCCCATGCTGCTATGTTCTATAATGTTTTCGTTGCAGTAAACGCCATTATATATATAGGTTTAGCTGACAATCGAATTCATTAAGCTGCTGATGACAGTACAAGTACCTTCTATTTATGATTCCTACTCTAAATGGCTCAATTCTGGTTCTTTTTTTTTTGTTATTTTGTTTCGCCGTTGTCATATTTTCTTTTTTGTCTAGTTTCCTTGTGTCTAGTTCTATTTTTGAATCTTTGACGTTCGAAAATAGAATTTTAACTAGTGCGGGCGAGAGGTGTAAAAGAAGTGGCATTGTAGACTTTTTTAAAAATTTATTTCATTCTTCTTTTTCTGGAACGAATCCAAATATCTTTTCTTCTTTTGTTTTGAAGGCGAAATAAAATTTATGAGAAACAGATTCTGGTTTCTTGCGCCAACTATGAATTTAATAAGAAAATGCTCTTGATGAATTTTTTTATTTAAATGATTTATCATTGGTTTCGGTTTGTAGGCACTCTGAAGTGAATTTCAATGTATGTTTTTTATGTTTTGGTTTTTATTGTATCTAGTAAATCAAAATCTCTTTAGTGAAAGAATTCGTAATCTGTTTGGGAAATAATTTATTTTAAAATACTGAAATAATAATAAGAAGAAATACTCGAATGCGTAGAAAGGGGTAAACTTGTTGTTTTAATTTCTTAGTTTTCGTACAAGCATTTGAACGTGTTGATAAAGAAATTCATGTTATTTAATTCACATTTCTTCATTTATATAATCAAAACCTTTTAATGAAACACAGAAAAATTTTTTAAACTATTTTTCTGTCATCCACTTTAATACGAACTCTTAACTGTCTCTTTCAAATATATGAAAAGTTTTTGCCTTAGTTCAGTGTTTTCATTTTTTAAAATATATTTAAAAAAAAATATATAAAAATTTATAATTTGAAACTGTAAATAATAAAAAATAAATTTTCGATGAATTTTTTTTTGAATGTATTTTTACAAAATTGAAATTATGACTACTTCATGTAATATCAATAAAAATATAAGAAAACAGACTAAAATTTAGGAGTTCATAGAAATTAAATATACATGATCTGTTTTAATGAAAAGTTTTTTCATAAAATTTAAACATTAAGTCCAAAACAATTTACGAAATGTACAACATTTGAGGCAGACAGCTATTTTAAATTGTCTTAATTAAAATATCTTAAATTTTCATTATTCCCTCTCACAGCCATAAGTTTATAAAATTATAATTTCAATAACTATATATATCCTCAAATAAAACTATACAATTATAATTAAATAAAATTGAATAAAAACTTATACAAGACTACTTAATTAATTTCTAATTAAGTTTTAATTATGAATATTACTACTTGAAAGCAAAAATTCATAACGAATTTAAATTACGATATGAATACGAGGGTTTACATATAAAATATTTCTTAAACTTACGTTTAAATTTATGTTTTTACTTTTGGAACGGTAGATTGCAATAATTTTAAAATAAAAGAATATTTGAAAATTTTTTTCATTATCAGTTTTAATAGAATATTAGTGTCCTTCCTCCCCCCCCTAAAAACATGCCATAAGAAAGGACAGTTACACGTTAAATCTGTCAAATAACAAAGTTCTTCTATTGGCATGTTGTAAAAGTTGAGAGAGTAGGGTACACGGCGCGCGCGGATCATATTTTTCAATCTCTGCTCTTAACCAAGGTTCAAAATTACGATGTCTATTGCCACCATTTACGTCGCATTGCTTTTAAGTGCGACGTCATTAAAAATTAAACCAAACCTTCAAAGAGCAATGTTAATTAATCCATTAAGCATTTTTTTTTTTAGAAAATTTTCAGATTTTGCGTTTATTTTTGAACATTGTATGAAAAACATGCAAAAGTCGTAAACACGTAAAAAAAAAAACGAAAATAGAATAGAAAGTTTTAAGCAAGTAAATTGTCAACTTTTTTAGTGGCTCCTGTTTCCTTCTTTTCCTCCTTTGTAGTGCGATTTGTGCGGAAGCCAAGAGGTCAAGGTCACGAGGTCTTTGTCGAGCCGCGCGTTAGATACCTAATACATTTAAATGCCCGACGAGTAGAGTAGCTGATGCACATTAAAACAGCTGAAGATCAAAGACCTCCCATTGGTGTACTAGGAAAGTTTGGGAAAAGGGTGAAGGCTCAAGTGTTATTCTCATCAATTGATCATGATTCAAAATTACGAGATCTGTTTCGAAAAGCCCTCGTGTTGCCTCACAGTGGGGCATTGCTAATGCGCAGCGCTGTTGAGATTGGATCCCTCCTGTGAAAGGTTGAGTTAGGACGACATTGGGATGCTCATAGGTGTGAGCCTTGACAGGTCACTGTAGGTCTGATAATCCAAGCGAATTTGAGAGAGAGTCCGTTGGAGTGTGCTGGGGCGTCAGAGTGTTGAAGTGTGTAGAAGTGTCTCTCTAGAGTCTGTGAAGCTTATGAGTTTCCCGTTTGGTGTCTATTTAAAGGTGGAATACGTCACGCCCCCAAACGCGTCACGTGAAACAGAATCAGTTCTATTTGTCATATCCGGGATTTTTTCCGATCATTGGTCCTAGTTACCTCTCACGCGGTGGTTTTTGAAGTCTGAGATTAACGTGTGAACTGCGCCGGCCTCCTCTCTGTTAGCTGGATAAAGGGAGGTCAAAGGTTGACTTGCCTTAGAACGTATGTGTCAGAGAAACCGATCTTGAATACTTTCCTAATCAAAACTACGCTACCGGAAAGATATTACTAGTTCTCTAACAGGAAATGGAGCCTTTGGGGAAGACCACCGCAACATAAATTCAAATCAAATCGTAGTTCGACGTAAATAATCAATTAGAATCAAGGCTTGATGTTGACAGTGTGTGGATGCGAGAAGTAAAATGCCAACTCAGGTATCCACCTCTTCATTTAACGTAGTTAAAATTTCTGAGGCGTATTTGCCGTTGTTAATGTTCCATTCTTTTATGCAGATATTGAGAGAGGGGAGAATGGAGCCACCGAAAAACACTTAATAAATAAACAAGAAGACTAACTGAACTTCTTATATATACTTCTTCAGTAGCTACCACTGAGACTTTTTTACTTTGCTTCGGAAACACTTTAAACGATAATTTTTCTATGCATGAAATATATATAACGAAACTAAACTTTGACGTTTCTTAAAATTTTTATTTTCGGCTAGTAATAAATTACAGTAAACATTTCAAAACTTTCTATCACAGGTGATAAAGATTTTATAAACTCTATTTCAACGAAAATTACCATTAATTAAATGCTGAAATATAAACATAATTTATCGAATGTAAAATTTATAACGAATAAAATCGACATAGCGTTCCGTGTCTTCAATTTTAAGATTACGAGGTACATGCTAGGAATTAAATTTATTCTCTCTGAATTCGAAATTCCATGTAACTATGGTAATTTATTCACAGTAAAAACGGTTGTTTTTTATTAGGCGATAAAATTTCGATTTTTCGACGTAACATACAGTAAACCATAAAGTAAAGAGTTGCGCATTTTTGAAAGAATGTTTTAACAGTTTTTTCTCCGAAATATAAAAGCTCATATATTTAAAATTTGAGATCTTGTTCGAACGTGAAATATTCATAAATATTAAAATAAGAAGAAATAACAGCTTTTTTGAATCCTAAGGTAAAGAAAAAGGTCTGGAATTTGCATAGATGGCGTAATTTGTTTATGTATGAAAACGTTGTTCCAAAGAAAAACTAAAAAAAAAAAAATGGCTTATTTATGATCAAATATTTTACACACGTAAGCATGTTCCGTCTTTTTGTAGAATGCTGCTTAAGAACGAGCAAGAACAATTCTGTAATTTACAATAAAAATACTTAATGTTTGAATTGAAATGTATTTTGCCTCGTTTTTATTTATTACAAAAAACAATGACAAATATTATATCTAATTTTGAAAAATTTTCATAAAATTCTATTTGCATTTCTTCAATATTTCAATCCTTTTGTTTTCTTGGGATGGTTGTATTTATTTAAAGGATATTATAATGCCATTTGTGCACGCACGCACTATTACTATTCAATTAAAATATTTTAATATATCATTGCTTGTACTTATAATTTGCAATGCAAATTAATGTTGAAGTTTCCGTACTAGCTGTTCCCGTGAACACCGGAATTATATGTTTTACTCTCTTTTCATTCTAACATTTTGTCGACCACACCTCTCTAAAAATTACGCCTCACGATTGGTTATGTATATATATATATAAATTTCAGCTATTGGTCTCTAGGCGTCTCAGTCGTGAAAAGAAACAACACCTGCATTCACAAAAGATTTAGTGGCGACACATTTGAGGTACGTCTAGTGCTGGTCTCCACTAAGCCTTAACTCAGAATTTGTGTGCAGGCAGTGGCGTAACGGAAAATATTAGGGCACCCCGAACAAAGTCTGGTTTTGGGCTCCAAGATGGATCTTACAAAGGGTACGTACTTGACATCAGCCAGGTTTTGGGTCCTCTCGTGTTGAGGAGGTTGCGGGGGTGTACGTTACGCCACTGCGTGCAGGGATGTCATACGGTACTTTACAAATCAATTGCATACTCGAGCCAGCTTTTTTTTTTATCGAAATGGAAAAGGTACCGCACCGGAAATACATTCCTTTATCACGGTTCACCATGTGACGGATCTATACGCTTTTATACTAATTTCTTCTTCTTCCCTTTAAATCAAAATATTTATTTCAACCAACATTCATCTAGAAACCAAACGTGATTTATGTAAATGAGGAATATTATATGAATTCGGTTTTCGCGAGTTGAAGGGGAGTGAAGTAAGAGGTCAAGTGAAGTGCAGTAAAGTGAAGAAAGGGAACTGTCGACACTTAGTTGTTGACAAGTAAAGCGAAGTCGATACGTTTAATGTGTGCAACGAGAAGTGGTTAGTGAGATTGATAAGCAGTGAAATTAAATATTACGGAACGTAGAGCCATCGTCAATTGATACAGTTAAAGATAGTGCCTGAAATTCCCGTGAAGGAACCGAAGCATTAAGGAATCAGGTACTGTACAATTGATTAAGTAAAAGTTGATTATTAGTGTGCGGCGTAGTTGTAAATGAGCGTATTTAACCTATCCTAGATTCAGTTGAAGTTCTGTAATATTATCCCCGCATTTCTATACCTCACCTCTGCACTCTACCGTTGTTATATACCTTAATTAGAATTGTGTTGTGTTTAATCATAATCCATAATAAGAATTAATAAATCAAATTGGTTTGTCATTATGTCTGCAAGTTATTTAGTTCCTCCTACACATCTAGCCGGGTGTACAGATAGACAAGAGAGTAGGAAGTAAGAGGTAACTACAGGTCACCACAACCACAATCTTTTCCTAAAATATACAATGATGATAATTGACACTGTGATTTCAGTAATATTACAAGTAAATATTCTGAATATAGAATATTCAATATAAATATTCTCTATTCTATCGTTTGCATCAATTAATGAAAACAAAATTAAGTTAAATTTTACATGCAAAATGTATGATCTTTTGTGAAAGATGGATTCGAATTTGCTAATCATAGGCCACGTGACCGTTGCTCTACCAGTAAGATGCTGCCATCTTAATGAGAAATGGTTAATTGTTTGAAGTTCTTAAAAGTGATTGTTCCGTTAATTTAGTATTCGGTTATTTTTGATTGTATCATTTTTTACTAACTATAAAATTTGAGAATAAGGAAAAAGTATTTATCAATTTCTTTTACGATATTGATAAACTTTATTACTAATAAGTAGAATTTACTTGGAAATAAAAGTTTATGGAGACGACATAATTTCACATTTGTGCCAGAGCTCTATTATATTATTCTAAAACTTTTAAAAATTTTATGTATCTTTTCCTACTTGAAAATTAAAAAGAATGAATGCAATAAATAACGAGGATTCTAGTCTATACAAAAATGCGACGCATTGCACAAAGGATCTCTAGTAACAATGTATGTAATATTTTATTCAATGAATAATGAATGATATATATCATTGTCTGCACGTATATGTTGCATCCATTAAACAGTGTCTGGGTGGGTATTTTTTCTGTTCAATAAATGATGGAATCGTGTAAAAAAGAAATGCCATTTTACAAAGAGTATAGTTTTAGCAAAACAAAGAACTCCCTCTATAAAGTCTGTTTGGCATATCCAAAATTATTATTATAAATCTATTTATAAAGCTGGGGTGCATTAAACTGATAAGTTTTTTATTGCATTGATCTTTCGTATGTACTAGTATTGGATTTAATATCGAATATGGAGCGTTTTATAATTTCTGTATAAACACAGGCACTTTATCCTTTGTTATGTATTTACCTTATATAAAGAGTGTTGCCGAATTCACTCGACAAATTCGGATGGGTGATATGCAGTATGGAGACGATAAATAAATATAGAACATGGGGTCGCAAACCACGTTTAGTCGGTGAAAAACTGCTTTAATAGTTAGATGTCGAGAGAACGATGTGTCAGACGAGGAGGGTGGCTAAATGAATGCGGAGATATAGATATAATACCGGAATACCTCAGTGGCTTAGCACTTCCACCCGGAAATGCTGCGGGAGTGATTCATACACGATGGTACATGAGCAAATTTTTAGATTGCGTTGCGTAACCACCTCCAGGCTACAAACCCTAGGACGCAGATTGGACGTGGTGCACATGTCGTTTGTCCTCCCCGGTCCTCAATCCTTTGGATTTCTTCTTCTGAGGTCTCCTGATATCGCTTGTGTAACAGACAACGGTGGCTACAGTGGAGAATCTCACGACACGGACAGTAATCGCTTCAGCTTGTATGGATCTATACGCGACCTTCTATTAATAATCCTCTTGGGTATTCTTTGAGGCCAGCAAAATTCACCAATCTTCTCCTAAAGAAGGAAACGTGATATACAAATTAAGCTTATTATATATATTTCTTGTTCGTAAGTTATGAGATTTAGTGAATTATAAGTGAAGAGAATAGATAACAGAAAGTTAGAAGTTGCGTTAGCCAGAGGTGACAAGAGTGAAGTTGTTACAAGGTGAAGATTACCGTAAAGGGTTGAAAAGAGTTGTCATGTGAAAGATTAAAGAAAAGAGTTGTCATTGATAAATTATATTGATTAGAAGACTGCCTAAGTTCAGGTACTGTGATCTTCCTATTACGTTGATATTTAAAGTATTAAAGCCGTTAAGCGGACATTAGGTATACGTCTACCGTGTAAAGTAATACTAGGGAAGAACCTTTATCATAAAGTGGTTATTAAATGTATTCTCCCCAAACGCGCGCGCGACTCTCGTCCCTTCCCCTCTGTTGCTTGACTGGATCATCCTATATATAATGTTAAACTGATTTATGTTTGAGTCGATTACAGTGATAAATAAAATAATTGGAATTTATCATGTCGCATGATCCTTTACTTCCTTCCTCACCTTTAGCTGAGTCACAAGGTAGAAGGGAATAAGGTTTGTTTCAAGCTGACATAGCTAGCAGATCGGATTTGTTTCAACGCGTTCGACAATTCTTCGTTCGTCGATGTCGGCTTTGCTTTGACCTAATCGGCCGGAACTTCGAATAATTCCTGGGGCAACTTGTCGCTTCTGACGTCAAACTGTGATGCATTGTTCGTATTCTAAAGAGGCTTTATGTATAATAAATGTAATAATTATACCTCTTATTGCCTCTTTTCTTTCCACTCGACATCACCCACATCACAAATGTTTTTGCGAATTTCCCCGACTAAACATGGTTTGTAATTCTATGTTGAAACGAATTTAAATCCCTCCTACCCTGCAACCCAGCTAAGGGTGTGAAAGGAATTAAAGAATCATACAACATAATGAATTCCAATTATTTTATTTATCACTATAATCAACTCAAACACAAATAACACTATAAATAAGACAATTACATCCAGTAATAGAGAGAGACGAGATTCGCGTTTGGAGAGAATATGTTCAATAATGCGGCTCTTCTCCTTAATATTACTTTATACAGAACTTACGTATTTAATGTCCTAACTAGTACTTTAACACTCTAAACATAAATTTAACATAAGGTGACAGTACCTGACTTTAGGCAGTCTTCTAATCAATTGCAATTAACTCTATCTTCCTGGTTATAATTTTTTACAGAGACTTTTAAAGCAAATCTGGTAATCTTCACCTTGTAAATATCTTGTCACCTCTGGTTAGCTAAACTTATCACTTTCTTACTTTTTGTTTACCTATTCTTATCGCTGCCAATTCACTAGCTATTCACTATTATCTTCACTTCTAATCCACTCACAATTCACTATTATCTTCACTTCTAATCCCGTCACAATTCACTAACTCTGTAACTCGTGAAGTAGACATATGAAAAAAACGAAATTTTGCACATCCTGTTTCCTTTTTTTAATTGAAGATTGGTTAACATTTGTTGGCCCCAAATAATTCCCAAAAGGATTAATTGAAGGACGCATATAGATTTGTCACAACCCTGTAGAAAAACAATTTGTTCATATTATACAGGAAAATGATTTAGCCATAATCTTTTAATACTGTCTTAATTGAATTCGATTTTATTTTAGTACAATATTTTTGCTTCATTTATAAACAATGTTGTATATAAAACGAAAATTTTAGTTGATAGGTATAATTTAGCGTTTTCTTTTGGGTCCGATAACGGTTTTATTCCGGCAAAGTCTTATGTAGCAACCTTTGAGGTAGTTGGCGATTTATTTAAAACGACACAAAAAATGGGTTCAATGTCGCCAACCTGCATTTTATATTTCTTTTCACAATCCCTTTTTTTTTTATAAAGAAATCTAAAATGATGGTTATAATAAAAGAGGTATGTTTCTATTTTCTGAGATCATTATTTTAATTTTAGAAACGCTGATTGTTTGAATTAAGGCGAAATTTTATTAAGTCGCAAAATGAATTTTATGCAAATAGATTTAGAGTTTAAATAATGTACTTTGTTTTCTTGTATCATCATATAATTAACATATAGAACAATCAAAGAACTATTCGTAGTAAATATTTATTAAGTTTTTAAATTATTTATAAGGTTAATATAGAAAATTTAAAGAACAAATTGCTAAAATATCTTTGGGACTTGACATTCCTTTTTATATAAACCTCTTAAATATTTAGTCATAAATCGTATATAAAACATTACTTAAAATTGGGTCATATATTATAAAATTTTCTATTTGTGTTTGTATCAATTAATACAATTTAGTTATTTCAAGAAATATTTAAGCTGAATAACAAAGTAGTTATGTTAAGTTTCATGTGACAAATGGGATACATGACAAAAGCTCCATGAAAAATTCTTGATTTTATAGAAACTTTGAGAACTTTTCTGAAATTTAAGTTACACTTTTAAGAATAGAAGACATGCTTGTATTATATAAGAGATAAAATAATTAACCCGATTAATTAGGCTAATTAATTCCTCTAATGACAGCCAAAGTATGTCATTTTCTGATATCATGAGCAACATCTATGTATACTGTTTTAAAAATTCTTATATCACATATCAATATATCAAATTTAACTAACAAATTATAAAAGTTCTTTCAATAAAACACCCTACAGCATATTTCAGAAATATTACATTACTTCATAATAATCTCTGATTAATTATTTAACATTCAAAATTTTTCCTCTGAAAATTTAAAGTAATTAATTGTGGCCTTAATATTACTAATGAAGGACCCGTTAAAGGCACTTTAAGCAGTGTCATATATCCATTATATACGTTGGAGTATTTTAAGAGAGGAAATTTTCAAAACTCGTTGTCATATTTCATTAATGATGGTTAATTGCTTCTACGTAATAGAACAATTTGTTTTTGAACCAGTTCTAAGTATTAATATTTGAGATAAAGCTATGATTGTAATAAAGTCATTGTACATGTTTTGTTATAGAACATCGGATTTTTATTCTAATTTTTGGTAAGGTTTTTATATCAGTGCAGTTCTTAAGAAGCATTACGTTTTTTTTTTTTTGTTCAATGAATTCCTTTATGAATTTCCTTGAAAAATAACGATTAATTAAATGCTGCTAAGTCTTTACAGAAAATAACCTATTTTCCTGATTTCCAACAACAATAAAAATCAATCTCTAAACTTCAAATCATTTAAAAGAAGTTTTTAATTTAAACTCATAAAATAATTTAAATATTTTTATGAAAATCACATTTACGAAAGAAACTATTTAGAGAAAAAGTTTTTATTACATTCAGAGTAGAGTGTATTTCAAGATTGTTTTTTCCATTTTCTGAATTCAAATTTAGAACAAAGGTTAGAATTACAGTATTCCAAGTCAAACGATTTTTATTGCTGCCATTCTACAAAAAAAAAAAATTCCCACGAAAATGATATAATAGTATTTCGCTTTCAAGAAAAATATAGTCTGCATTAAATATAAATTAATTGATAATAATATTAATAAAATATAAGGATAATATTATTAATTTATTCTCAATGATTAATTCTTTGAAATTTGCCATAATGTTAAGTTTTAAATTTTTAACCATTTTTTTTAAAAATAAAAACATTATCGGATTTTGGGATTTAAGCATTGAAAGCAAGAAAAGAATTATATATTTTTTAGCATTGTGAAAACGCTTTTTTAAAATCGCAAATACTTCAACAAAAACAGAATGAGCATTGAATGAACCATTTAAAACTTTTATTCCATTTATTCCAACAAAGGATTTTGAATTTCCTAGACCTTAATCGACCATCTGACGTAATTTAATAAATAAATTTAAATAAACCCTTAATTCAGAGGTTATTTTTTCACACGCAGATTTTAATATTTTTCTCCTTTAATCTAATGATGTTTTTATTTGCAACTCAGACGTCTGCTCTTTCTGTTAATAAAACTTTCACAGATAACCGTAAAAGTGCGAAAGAAAAAGAGGATATAGTTACGTTAACACGCATATAGTTGTGCAATGGGATATTTCTCCAAAAAGGAAGACCAAATAATACTATTATTAAGTTATGAAGGTTATTACCCAGGGAAGCCCGCCGTGTTACTGCCTTAGACTATCATCGTACTGAACCGGAAGTATATGAGAGGGATGACAAATATTGCCGCACGAAAGTGAAAGTTTTTCAGTATTGATTGTGGATGATTCTTCATACATATTCTTTTGGGGATAGGGATGGTTTAGAAATCAAGTTGGATTTTTCTGAAAATATTTTTTTATGTCGAAACCTTTCTAAATAATTCTATAATTTCTTACAGTTTGTCTTTAGACTTGAAGTAATGTTTTTACAGATAGAGAGAGAACTAAATATTTATCTGGCTGCATAAATTTTATGAAAGTTATTTATTTTCGATATGCACAAAATCTTGTTAGAATATTGCAAATTATAAGTCAACAAATTTATATCAAATTTGCATTTACTTTTTGATTTCAATGATTTACATAAAATTCTTCAATATTAAATATTTATTGTTTATTAATTGTTAAAGTTAATAATTATTGTAGTATTTTAATCCTTCAACGAGTGTGTTCGAGTTAACTCGAGCGTGCTAATATGCCACATTGTACACGCTCGTGATAACTCGAGCGGGGTCATATTTAATGATGCTGTAATTTTCACACTCAAATTTTTGCGAGCACCGACTGCAGTCGTGAGACTTTCTGTTCTCCGTCATCATTATAAAGGTAACAATTGCAATAATGGGCTATGTGCTGCTCCTTGCTTTATAAAGTATATCATACAAAATTTGGAATAATTTTCTTAAAAATAAGTTCTACTTCTTTTATTATTTCTGTTGAAAAAGTAGAAATAAATATTGTTACTATTAAAATTTTTTTTCTCGAAACAGAGCAATTTGAAAAGAAAGATAATACAAGTCGATGTTGGTGCAAGGTTGCAATATTTGGCTCTTATCTGTAATGTGGATGAAAATCCAAAAAAATAAAGATTTTGATTTCGAATATTTAATCATTTTTTTTTTTGTGCCAAAGCAAGGTTTTAGAATCCTAAATCAGAAAAATAACACCGATTTCCTTCCTCACTCTCTTTCAAGGTTTTTTTAAAATGTGTATGTTAAGGGGTTAATACATATTATTTATTTACAATTATTACTAATCTTCCTTTACAAATTACATATATTACACCAAAAATTGTGTAAAAAACTCACGCAAGAAAAGTATTGTAAAAGTATTGAGTTTAGTAAAATGGCAGTTTTTTAAAATACAAAAACCGTGCTAGAGAGAAAACGAAGAACGTTATTTAACTCTACATAAAAGTCATGTCAAAAGGTCATTGAAATGTATAAGTCTTTATGATATGAATATATGTACAGTCGACTCTCGGTAATTCAAACGTTCGATATTACGAACCTCTCGATAATTCGAAGCATATGCTCAGTCCCTAGAAAAACTCTTGATATTTCGAACTAAAACAATACGTTCGGGTACACTCAATATGTGACGGGTGCTTACGCGTTTCACTAACCTTCTCTTAAAAACTTTTAAATTGTATTTATTTTGACCAATCCCCGCTGAGAGCTGAAAGTGTGACTTATGCAAATAAGATAGTTTCGGGTTTAGCGAGTTCGAAAGAGATATAAAAGGGAGAAATGAAATGTTGAGGATGATTAAGTGGTTTGATAGAGGAGGACTCCGTGTTTTGATTGAAGAGTAAACTACGTGGTTGCTTAAGAAAGTGTTTCTAAGAATTTAGTTTAACTAAGTGAAGTTTGATAGAGGAAAGAAGATTATTGGAAAAGATTCATTAAATTTGGTTCAGACGTAATTAAAGATAGCCTGGATTGAAGCTACTTCATAAATTGTACTAGTTTCCAAGTTCATCCCGAAGAAGATATCAGGTCTGTAATTTTTGTAGATTAGATTTAAATGTGTAGTTTGATTGTATGCGTTATTCCCCTCGTGATATCAGTTAGTATTCCGTCGTCCATAATTGAATTCTGATCGCACTCCATGATAATTTATTGTTCTTAAAGTTGATTATTAATTGTGTATTTCTATCCTAAGGAAATAATAAATAATTGGTTTATTATTTGAGTAGTCATTAATTATGAATCCTACATATCCAAACATAGATAATATGCAAAGGGTAATTAATAACCCTGGGGGTAGTGGGAGACTACGACACTGGCGCCCAAACGAAATACCGGAATTAAGAGCAGGTGCAGGATTTAGAGTTTTGCCGGAGTTATTTTTTTCGGGTAAAGAAAATGTGTCTGAGTTTATCAATAATATCGATGACAATATAGCTTACTATGAAATACCGGCGAATCTATATCGTGTGCATATTTAAAAGGTCATTTAATTGGGAGAGCGTTAGAATGGTTTGAGGTCATCGGCTTCGAGTGTGTAAATGAAGAAGCGACTGCATTTGCAACACTTAAAAAGAAATTATCAGATAGTTTTCCGGTAATACGGAATAAATCAGAGCTAGAAGCTCAGTTTTTTTCGTCAAAACAACGGAGAGGTCAAGCCCCGTCAGACTTTATTTTTCAGCTGTTAAAAATACATAAAACGCTAAATTTGAATTACGATGAGTTAAAATTGATTGATCACATAGTAATGCGACAAGAACCCCAAATAATGGATTATTTAGAAGTTCGAAACCCCACAACGAAAACTCAATTGATAGAGTTGGTAGACCGGTATGAGGAACGTCATAACTGCAGGGAAAACCAGGGTTCGAGAATTAATTTTGCTAGACGAAGTTGGGATGTGAGTAGGAATCCTGAGGAAAGAAGGAATAATAGAAATTGGAGAGATACTGGGGTCGGAAATAGTCAAAATGATCAAAGAGGACTAGGCAGGGGTGCGAATAATTTTTCTCGTCGTGATTATCAAAATCAAGGATTCGAGGGTGGAAATCGATACAATCAGCCAAATCAGAGAACAGACCGGTATCAGAACCATAGGATGGTGGTTAGGAAGGGTCCTAATGATGATTCAGCAAAACAGAATTGCAGGCGTGTTGATTGCAACAGCGAAAGTCAAAGAAATGCCAATTTAAACTTCTAAGCGATCGGGTTGCAGGAGGTAAACGATCGCTAGTTAAGTCAAATCCTCCTAATAAAATTAAAATTAATTCATTGCGATTATCACCAGTTGAACTTCCGTATGTGCCGATTTTGTTGCATGATACTTTTTTAAAAGCGCTCTGGGATACAGGTGCGGAAAAGTCATTTATTTCAGAAAAAACGTACCGGTCATATTTTTTTTTCTGTCCTATAAAAAAATCGTTAGCTGAAGTAGTTACAGCTCAAGGGTCAGAGTGCAGAAATTTAGGCACAGTTGAGTTGAAAATTAAAATAAGAGAATTTTCGAAGTTATGGAAATTTCATGTGATTGCTGAGATGCAATATCCATGCATCCTCGGTGTTGATTTCATGTCACACGCGAAAATTAGTTTTGATTTCCTGTCTAAATCGTTAATCATTCCGGATTCGCAAACGGAAAAAGTGGCAATTTTGGACGAACCGGTTCAAATAGATTTATCTAACACTAAGTTAAATTCAAAACAAAAGCAGGAATTGCAGATTTTGTTTAAAGAATTTCATGGGTTGTTTTCGCTTAAGCCTGGTCTAACACATGTATTTTGTCATGAAATTGACACGGGTGATAGTCCTCCTGTTTTTTCGAGACCTTATCGCTATGACAGGGTCAAACAGGGTATAATCGACTACCATGTTCAGAAGATGTTAAATGATGGAACAATAGTTCCAACAACATCGCTCTACGCGTCTCCAGTTGTTTTATGTCGGAAGAAAAACGGGTTGCCGTTAGATGACCCAGAAGCTTATAGGTTTGCAATAGATTATAGGAAGTTAAATGCGGTCACGAGATATCCGCGATATCCGCTACCAATAATTGATGATTTGATCACTAATATTCCGCACACCGAAATTATGACATCACTTGATTTACGCAGCGGATACTTTCAGATGGCAGTAGACCCCAAAGATGTGCATAAGACGGCGTTTGTTACAAAAAATGGTACTTTTGCATTTACTCGCATGCCATTTGGCCTTTTGGGGGCAGCTCCAAATTTTCAAAGGGCCATAGAGATGATCCTCAGACCAGTCCTCGGTCGTTTTGCCCATTGTTATATGGATGACGTTATCATCGCGTCTCCATCTTTTGAAAGCCATGTAGAACACTTACGGGAAGTATTCAGATTATTGCAGGAGGCTGGTTTGACATTGAATCGCGAGAAATGTCATTTCGCGAGGGAACAATTACGTTATTTGGGTTTAGTTATTAATAAAGAAGGAGTTAAAACAGATGAGGAAAAGGTAAAAGCAATTATCGAAATGAAGCCTCCGAAAACGGCAAAACAAATAGCAAAATTTTTAGGAATGACGGGTTGGTATCAAAAGTTTATTAAAAACTACGCAGACATGTGTGAACCCTTATATAATTCAAAACGAAAAACCTCTAAGTTCCGTTGGTCGGAATCAGCGCAGGAAGCCTTTGATCGTATTAAGAAAGCACTGACAGAAGCTCCAGTGTTACAATTACCAGATTTTTCCCAGCCTTTTGAATTCTATACGGATGCGAGCTCAGTGGGGGTAGGAGCAGTATTGACACAGAATAATAGGCCTATAGCGTTTGCATCGAGAACTTTAAACCGAGCAGAAAGGAATTATACGGTGACGGAACGTGAATGTTTAGCTGTCATATGGGCATTAAATAAATATCGCACGTATTTCGGATCCTTACCGGTTAAAGTGATAACAGACCATGCTGCACTTACCAAATTAACAAAGGAAAGAATTTGTCATCTAGAATGATAAGGTGGACGCTTAAGTTGGCAAATTTTAATGTAGAATGGGAACATCGCCCAGGTACGCAAAATTTAGTGGCTGATATGTTGTCTAGAAACCCGTTAGAAAGTAATGAGGAACCAAAAGTGTCTTGTGCGGTGATTAGATCGTTAGTATTATCTTCTAGAGAACAGTTAAGAGAGGAACAGAGAAATGACCTGGAGCTAGGGCATATAATGAGGTTTTTGGGAAAATCCGGACGATAGTTCTGTTAATGAATCGATCTGCAGAAATTGGTCCAATGACTTTAAAATCGTTGACGGTTTGCTATATTATGCAAAATATACAACCACACTAGGGGAATTAAGGGTATTTATACCTAAAACATTACGTAAAGATGTTATGCGAGAATTTCATGACACACCTATGGCAGGTCATTTAGGCAAAAAGAAAACCTACTTAAAATGAAAGGACACGTGTTATTTTCCGTACATGAGGAAATACATTTATAAATATGTAGCAACCTGCGACCAATGCCAAAAAATTAATTATAAAAACGGATTACCAGCTGGTCAATTAATTCCCATAATAACGAATTTTCCGAATGAAATCGTGTCTTTAGATTTGTTAGGCCCATACCCTGCAACTAGTCCAGAACGCTATAGATTTATTTTAGTAATTACCGATAATTTTTCTAAATGGGTTGAAATAGTTCCCTTAAGGAAAGCTTCGGCTAAAGCAATCGCCAATGCATTTTTTGAAAATTATATTGCGCGTTATGGAGCTCCTGTTAAATTAGTCACCGACAACGGGGTCCCCAAATGATATCCGAAGTTTGTGAGCAAGTATGTCGCAGATTGCACATAAAACACGTTAAAACTGTGGTATATCGTCCACAAGCTAATCAAACAGAAAGAGTTAATCGCACTCTTTTAAAAATGATTTCGAGTTTTGTCGCGGATAATCACACTAACTGGGATCAATTTCTGCAAGAGTTCGGTTATGCGATTAGGACAGCAGTACATGAGACAACGGGTAAAACACCGGCGGAATTATTTTTAGGTCGAAATTTAATCACTCCTTTTCAGAATTTAGTTATGGTAACTGATGGATCAGATTTAGTTTGTGGGAACATAGAAAGGTTGTTTGAGGAGGCTAGAGTTCATACAAAGCGCCAGCAAGAGAAGTGGGCGAAATATTATAATAAAAAGAGGCGTGAAAATAATGTGAAAGTTGGTGATCTAGTATTAGTTCAAACTCACCCGTTAAGTTCAAAATGTAAAAAAATAGTAGGTAAATTTATGCCAACGTTTGAAGGCCCATATAAAGTTCTGAGTGTAAAAAATAATAATAATTTAGTAATATTAAAATTTGGTAAAAGAATAACGGTTAATGTGGACCAGGTGAGAATTTACCATCAAAGAGAAGACAGTGTTGCCGAGTCGGAAAGTAACACTAGTAGTGATCATGGTGCAGTGACATCAATCAGGTCAGATGATGCGCAGTCGTCATTGGTGCAATCGGAGAATGATAGGGGTGGTCGTAAAGGATCGAAATCAGGAAATGTAATTGGTAGTAGAGATATAGTTGCGAATAGACGCGATGGAGTGGAGGTGAGAAAAAAACGTGGACGGACGGAATCTGCTGTTTCTTCGGGGGGTGGCGCGTATAATTTCAGGAAAAGGAGACCTTTATACACTGAGAGAGAGAAAAGAGGAAGGCCTGAATCCTGGTATGAAAACGTACAAAAGAAGAGGCCAGAGGCCCAAGTAGATCGCGAGAAAATAAAGATTTCCTCGTCAATGTCCTCTCGTCCCTCCAGAAAGCGTTATAGAAAGGTGGAAGAAAATAGTTCTGAAAGAGCAGTTCCAGGACCATCCCACAGATTCAAGTACAACAGACCTCATCAGGAAAGGAGTTGTCCATACAATCTTCGGAGCCGACGTCGAGTGGACAACAGCCAAGTTCCAGTTCTCACAGAAGAAAACAACGCCTCAGCAGGAGCATATCAACTTCAACGGACTCGATGGAAGAGGATACCCAGAAGGTTGGAGCGCAGAGTGGACAACCCTAGGACAAGGTCATCCAGCACAGAAGCCATGGTGGGAGACAAAGCCTATGCAGATTGGATCTAAAGACTAGTCAGGTTGTATAATTCTAATTTGTTTATTTTTTCTCTGACAGACAGTTCGGAGTATTTTCCATGTGGGCTAGTCTAATTTTTTTTGTAAAGTTAACGGACAAAAGTGTCACTGAGTTGTGTGCATTTTCATATCGGTTGAAAAGACTTTTGTATTTAATTTTTTTTTCCAAATTGTGGAAAAACATTTGTTGAATTGCAATTGTTTTGCTACACATTAAAGACGTGGCTTTATATGTGAGATTACTTGTATTGTTTGTTGTAATATATTCTATGTAAAAAGAATGTATATATTTTGTGTGTAATTATTAAGATGTATAAGTAGTGTCTGGTTTCTGGGCGCGGCGTAATTAGGAATACTAACAAAAAACATTAACAGCGCAGCGCGATTGATTGGGAATTTTTGAAAATGAAACCAGATAAGGGTTATTTTGTTACTAAACTATATATATATATATAATATAATGTATGCCATATTTTATGTCAATAAGGAAGTTGTATAAAAGTTCTGTGCATTTAATGTCATGTTTTAGAAAAATTGACAAGGTTTCCTTTCAGGGCAGCAGTCCCTGAACATAGTGATGTGATGAAAGTTTGATGTCGTAGGAAGATACTGTTGTAAAATTTTTTATATTTATTAGCACTTAAGTAAAGTGCATGATCAGGGTTTTTTTTCTTGAAAGGTTTTCCCCTGATCTTCGCCCGAATGGGATGCACTGTAGGAAACTTAATCTTGTGCAAGAACAATAAATTGATGTGGAGTACCCCTTTTGAGTAATCATTTCTGTGTGTTAGTTTAATTAAAGTTTCTAACTTAGAGAGTTAAAACTTTCTACAAGTTAAGAATTTGCAGGCGTTATAAAGTTCGTGAGTTAACTTTTTACAAGTTCAGGCATTCTAGAGTAGTTAAAATTTGTGCAGGTTCAGTGTTTTTCAGATGTTAGGTAAATTAAGCGAATTCTTGCAGGTCGTTTAGACCTTCAATAAGTCACGCTTTTTTTCTCGGAGGGGGGTTGTGACGGGAGCTTACGCGTTTCACTAACCTTCTCTCAGAAACTTTTTAAATTGTATTTATTTTGACCAATCCCCACTGAGAGCTGAAAGTGTGACTTATGCAAATAAGATAGTTTCGGGTTTAGCGAGTTCGAAAGAGATATAAAAGGGAGAAATGAAATGAAGAGTTGAGGATGACTAAGCGGTTTGATAGAGTAGAACTCCGTGTTTGGGATTGAAAAGAAAACTACGTGGTTGCTTAAGAAAGTGTTTCTAAGAATTTAGTTTAACTAAGTGAAGTTTGATAGAGGAAAGAAGATTATTGAAAAAGATTCATTAAATTTGGTTCAGACGTAATTAAAGATATCCTGGATTGAAGCTACTTCATAAATTGTACTAGTTTCCAAGTTCATCCCGAAGAAGATATCAGGTCTGTAATTTTTGTAGATTAGATTTAAATGTGTAGTTTGATTGTATGCGTTATTCCCCTCGTGATATCAGTTAGTATTCCGTCGTCCATAATTGAATTCTGATCGCACTCCATGATAATTTATTGTTCTTAAAGTTGATTATTAATTGTGTATTTCTATCCTAAGGAAATAATAAATAATTGGTTTATTATTTGAGTAGTCATTAATTATGAATCCTACATATCCAAACATAGATAATATGCAAAGGGTAATTAATAACCCTGGGGGTAGTGGGAGACTACGACAAATATTTCGAAGTAAAATCTGTGGCTGTCCACACTACAACACGCGATAATTCGAAGTTATCTAATAAAACTCTCGACTATTCGAACACTCACTATCATGTACAGTCCTGTTGCAAACAGGTTGGGGCTTACAAGTTTTGTGTTGTATTGTCTATGCGTGTCTACTCTATAACGTAGCGCCTTTAATGACCATCTGTCTGCTACGCCTTCTTTGTGTTTTCCGATTCCTCAGGCGAAAATATATTCTTATTGCTTTCCTTCTTCAAGAGGATAATAGACCAACCACACCTGTTGTCAGCCGTCCATATCTCTCGTTTAACACGTATTGTTTTATTACCTAGTTTTAAATTTAAACGTGTTAATTCTTGCTCATTTGAAGTTTTTCATTGGTCCCTCGAGCTTCGAATTATCGAGAGTCGACTGTATATATTCATATATGTAACATTACATTTTTATACGTGGTCATAGTAGCCGAGTGATCATGGTCGCGAACTCGTGACCAGTGTTATTTCCTTCAAATCATGGGTTTGAGCCCTCTGGTGCCGCTGATGAAACACCCTATGGAAGGATCGACTCACTTAAAATGTTTCAAGGTTAAAACTTATGTTATCGTCGTGTGAGAGCTCTGGCGGCGTCCTCATCACTTAGCTAAGATTCAAAATCAGGAGCCGTTGGTGTGATGTGGAAGTTCGGAGAAGGAAGCGCGAGTACCAGCTCAGGAGTCGTCCTCGTCCCTTGACCGTGGTTCCAAATTAAAAAGTCCGTTACTAATAGTCCTCATATTGCTCTATAATGTGACACACTCACTCAAAATTACTCATTTAAAATAAGTAATTACACTCACTTAAAATCACGGAGTCCATCGCCAGTAACCTTCGGGAAGCTTTGAAGGATGATGCTAACAAAACATTCAATTTACGAATTTCAGTTGTGACGCATCTATACGGTTCCTTCTATTTTCCTCTGGGGGAATTCTTTTGGGCCATCATTTTTTCAACCAACTTTCTCCGAAGACAGAAAGCGTGATCATGGAAATTAAGTTCATATATATATATTCTTTATTCGCTAGTTTGAAAGTTAGTGAAATGAGAATAAATTGGAAGGGAGGTTAACTGTGAATAGATGAGAAGTTCGGGGAATCGGCAGTGAAATGTATACGTAAACAGTGTAGGAAGCGAGAAGTCGGAGTATTAAGAAAGTGCTTAGTTAACTGTTGGAACCGTGTTAAAGTAAGCGCAAGGATTAGAAGACCGCAAGATTTCAGGTACTGTGATCTTTAGTCAAGTTCATGTTAGAGAGTTAAATTATTAATGCGGTCATTAAATAATGGTAGATCTGCATGACTGAATATATTCTCCTCACGCCATCTTGTCTCACCTCCGTTCTCTGACTGATCAAAGTTATTTTATTTAGAGTGTTATTTGTGTCTTAGTGGAATATAGTGATGAATAAATCATCATGTCGTCTGATCACTTAGTTCTTCCCACACCTCTAGCCGAGTCACAGGGAAGAGGGATGTAAATTCTTTATAAAATTCTAAAAATATGCATATAAGTATGAAAATACGTCAAATATGAAAATTCATAAATGGTTTAATATTTAAAAAAGAAAACGATTTTTATCACTATAAACCTCGAGTCTCGTAGCACATGAAGAAAACCATTAAACAGGATTTGAAAACGGAGCATCTTCACTCTAGCTCTATGTTGCTTCTCATCAAAGATCGTTTCCTTTTAGTCTTAATATCTCATAAGCCGGGGTAATTCATGGAGCAAGAAACCTAAATCTATGTTTAATACCAAACTGCTAAGCATGCAATCCATCATTACTGGTAGTTACTTTCCGGTTCCTCTTCAGACAGTCTGGGGCCTCAGCCATGGCGGTAATTCATGGATGGAATATCAATCCTTTCCATTTTTGGTCGAGTTGGGTAATGGAATGCATTTAGCTCGTTGACAATTCAATCGTAAGTTTTTATATGTAGTTCGTTTGATTGTTTTTCAGGAAAGACTGGAAGGAACTGCGAGATTTAAAAAACGCCAATATCGCGTATTCCTAGAATACACAAACACGAATTCGTATCAGTGATATCAATTGAATTAAGTATCGATTAATTTACTTGTAGATATTTAACTGGCAATAAATAATAGTACTGGAATAAATTGAGTATTATCTTATGTATAAGTATGAATGTTTGTGTATTTGCTTGCAACTTATACGCATCAACACCGTTGATCGTATCGTTTTAAAGTTTTGCAAGAAGCTTCGCTGATGTTACGAAGGAGCCGGAAACCTATTACCACCAAAACTTTTTAAAAAATTTATTTTTGGTAATTTTTTTCTGATCCCTTTTGTTTTAGTGAGAGTTTATGTGTGTCTGTGTAAAATTGCCAACTGTTCCGGGATGTGCAGCTAATAGCAGAAAACTTGTTCCCCTTGTGTGTTGAAAACGATTACTATGTTTGGCGTCGTCTTTTGATTTGGCAACGTTTTTGAACACATTTTGCGAAAAAAAAGAGGAGAGTTATGGAGCAGTCTTGTTTAAAAATTGCTATTTTTGAATAATTAGACATACGGGCTTGGAGATTTACAAGCATATTTCTTTTGTTGGATAGAAATTAGCTAAGAACCGGTTTTGCGGAAATCGACTCCCTACGGATGGGGTTATGGAGGCACAAAAGACAAATACAATCCGTTTTATAAATTCATGCTCTTTTTAAATAGAAAGGTGCGGGCTTTTATAAATGTTTTTGAATACGACCGAGAGCTTAATGCTAAGATTTAGATATCCATAACTTAATAAAATATTTAGTCACATACATTGAAATACGCAGCGAAGCTGGTGAGTAATGGCTAGTACATTATAAAAGGGATGCTTTGCTAAATACAATTAAAAGGAGATGATTTCGAAAAGGTTAATTAATTGTCCCTATTTGGCGAATCTGCCCCAAATTTAATTTAGTTATTGAGTTTATAATATTATATAAAACATTCACCGAATAGAATAAACATCTCTGGCACTCTCATTTGAAAATATTCTACAGTATCTAATAATTGGCTTTCATGAATACAGTTTAGTCCAAAAAGCTTCCTACGAAGGAAAGTTTTGTAGATAAAAAGAAACTTTTTTGAACTTATCTCACAAGATCCTTTTTCGACGGGAGTCATCACTTTTGATTAACACCTTCAAAATATTTTTTTCAAATGAAACACGAAGCAATGCAGCTCAAGGTCAAATTGTGCCATTTGCAAGCAATAATCGAATTTGTATTTTTAATTGCTTAAATTAAATTTTTCCCTACGCATTTCATTCTGAAACATACTTTTGTTAGTCAATCAAATGATTTTGTATTACTTTTTAAAATTCTTCCAGGACTATTGGAAGGACTAATTTTGAAGAAAGTTAAGGATGAAAGTTAAGTAATATTTTGAAGGAGTTTGAAAGTTGAGAAATATTTCATTAGGCACTATTTTTTGCTAGGGGTATCACTCGTACTTAAAAAAGTGGTAAGCCTTATCAGGAAAGGGAAAGTAAGGAAGAGTAAGGAAATGTTATTGATGTATATCTGAATTATAAATTACGTGCTTATGTAAATAAAGTAAGACTCAGAGATGAATTTCAAAAAAAACACAGGTCAAAATATACACTGAAATCGTTACTGGATCTAAAAAAAAGTTTTAGAAATGTTTGGCTCTTCAATATTGTCTCACTCATCAGAAATTAGTTTTATTATTGCTTAAGGTATCAGACTACTTGCGACAACTATTTAAAAAAAAAAAAATGGAGGTATGGGGACTTTTTTTTGTGGTTCTTAGATCTGTTTAGTACATTTTAAGAAAAATATGCTATAGTTAAGAAGAGAAAAATAAATTATTATTACTAAAATGGATAAAAATTTATAAAAAAACAATACATAAACGGGGCCCATTCTGTACCAAAAGTTTATGAAGAAATTTTCAAATTTTCAATTTTGATGCTTTGCTATGTTATTTATTTTTAAAATGACCTTCAGGATAAGATATATTTTAGTTTTTACAAAAACTAAAACACTTTATCTTATTTATTATATGAAACTGATAAAAAATAACAGTGGTTATATTAACATAAGAGACTGTAAATTTTGTGCAATAAAACAGTGATTGATAAATCTGAAAGTTAAAACACTTCTAGTTTCATTCAGAGTATATACAAAATATTTCAGTTAATTATTTTCACAATTTCTTTAGCAATCACATTGTCCCCGTGTGGGCATTTAAAAAAAACGCATTTCGAGTAAAACGAATTTTAAAGTATGACATCTTGCTTAAAGTAGAGGCATCTGTTTTTAGTAAAACACTAGTAGCTTTTGTTCTAGTGAACAGTAAACAATAACCTTGGTATTTTTATAAAGCTAATAAGATGGCCTATAAAATAAAATCGTAAAAAAATTTGTCAATTTTTGGCAAAAATCACAATTTTAGGGTAGTCGGATACCTTAAAAGGGAGGTATGGTAATTAAATCCACCACTGCCCCAAATATGACTACAGTATTGTTTTCGAATTATTGTTCATTTTATAAATGAGCACTTCTAAAGTTTTTCCTTTTAATACAAGTTAAATTGTTGGATTTTTAAGCTGTGTTTCAATTTTCAGTTTATATCTGTTTTAGCTTAATAATAAGGAATAGGACCCAAATTCGGACTATTTTTTCAGGTTTAAAAGTACTCGAAAATTAATATTGCATTCTGGCTTCGCTATTTTGTACCGAATCTCTTATTTTAGCATACCACTCATTTTTAATCGATTTTTAAACATATTTTCTGATTTAAGATGTATTTCGCATTTTTCTTCTATATCGTAATACTAAATGAGATATCCTTTTATATGTTAATAGGAAAAATTTATTCCTAATGCAATATTTTGAAATTTTAACACTGCTATACTGTAAACAAATATATGAATTACAATGTTACGAATTTTCATGAAAAAAAAGTCATTTTTCTGTTTGAAAATCTACTCTGCATTTAGTTTAGACCCTCATAGATTTGGCGAAGACAACCTGAAGTTAACAAACTCAAAATAATTATTTAGTTATGGTTGGAAAGTAACTTTGAACACTTAAGGCGGGACCAAATGACGAATGCTACATACTCACTTTCACAAATTCCATCCATGCCAATTAAGAAATTTTGACTTATGTAAACTTCAAAATATACTATAGATGTTTTATTTTATCCCATGATGCTCTTGGGTTAAGCGAGTTCCAGTATTGTGAATGCTTGTTTCCCGTTTGCCTAAGAGCCAACCGTAGTTTGACATCTGATTTAATTGACGAATATATTAATTTAGGCACCTTTAGCAGATTATATCTCAATCTAGAGCAAGGATCCGTATTGGCGTTTTAGGAATTTCACACCTCTTCGCGGTATTGCAGAATTTAATTTCCCTTCAATTGCAAAATTAGAGCAAGAATTTCTTATCGCTTGTGACACACAACGAATAATATACCTTTTATATTTTATGCTGCATAGTAATATGAAAGATTTAACAAAAGAATATTAAATGCAATGTAAAGATATTAAAATAGGAACCGGAGCATTACGCAAAAATGACGAAAAACACTGTATCCCACGAGGGCTGTAACGTACTTAGAAGATCACTATTCTGAGAGAGAGCTATATCAACGTCACTCTATAAGGCAATACTTGCAACATAAGTCGTCATTTTGAACCTCTATCAAGTGCCGAGGACGACACCTGAGCTGCCATCTCCCTCTCCTGACTACAACAACACGGCAACGAGAGGACATTGAGCCTTGACAGATTTAACATGCATCGGCCTCTTCAACACGGTGGTACTTCAGTGGCACTAGAATTCGAACCTGTGACTCCTTACCACTATTTCGTGACAGTAACCTCGAGGCTACCGCAGCCACAAAGACCATTATTCCTTTTGTTGTTTAATTAAGAGTCCTTCTCCTGTTCTTTTCATTTTTAATCCTTTTGTAGTAAGGATATATCACTTTCTGTTTTCTTCTAATAAAACAATAGCAAATAAAAATTTTGCGTTAGAAACCAAAAATGTTAAATTTTATATTTTGTAGCCAGATTCAGCTTTGTACAGAAAGAATATTTTCAAAAATAATCTTCTCAAAAAAGAATTACGAAGATTTTGATACTACTTTTTTAAAAGTGGTTCACATTTATTTCAAGTTCCCTTTTAATTTGCATAACCTTTTATCTCAGTTTAATACAATTCTTTCTCGTTTAATTCAGATTTTGAAACATAAGAGCTTAGTCTACATAAGAATGCATTTCATGTGCAACCAAAACCATTACCCGTATTATTTTATGAAGCTCTTAAGGAAACAAAAACAAAAAAAAAATGGGCTCCAGTATCAAGAGCCTTAATATAGAAAGACTAATGCTATTATCAAGAACCTTCCACTCATATTAATTTGATAAAATTCCAGTAATTGTTTTAAAAAATTTATTGAATAGTTAAAACATAAATTATAATTAAATGACAATGAAGGCTTTGAATTCGTAGTATATTTGTTTCATGATATGATCTTTACATAAATCAAAGGAAAATGTAATCGTAATAAAATATTTTGCAAGTGAAAGAATTTTTATTATAAATGGAACTGTTGAGTACATAACCAATGTTTGTAACCAAAGCTATTTCTAATCATCAGGGTAATGGAATTTCCATTACCTTATTTTAATGTATCTTTTATTATATGTAAAATGAAATATTTTTGTTGCTACATTCCCTTTGTAGTGATATCTAGTATTCAGCTGCGCAGAATATTAGAGTTAAATGCAAATAATTTTATGTTTCTAACAGTAAATAAATATTTCACAATTAACTAATGTAAAAGTATATATTTGAATACATTTTTCGCTTATATGCTTTAAAAATTATTTGCTTTTGTTATTAATTTATAAAAATATTGCTGTTTGGTATATTTTTAAAACTGATATTTCTCTAGAGAGCTACGCAATGTATGAGAAAGTTCATTTTTAGACATTTTCCGTACCTTTCTTTTAAATTTTATTATTTTTATAATTAAATCACTATTTAAGTTCTTACCATTGAAATTACTTTCATACGCACTTGCCAAAAATAAAGTTTATCACACATACATCCTTGAAGATTTTCGATCATAACCTTAGCTTATAAATTTTCTTAAAAGTTCAAATATCTAAAAAACGATTCTTGGAAAATTTTGCGAGTGTCGCCAACGATTGAAACCAAAAAAATTGGCAAATATATGCTCTTTATATTAATGGTATACATCTTTACAATTTTATTCTGTTATATATGTTCCACTTTTTTTAAAGAACGTGCCGAAATGTATGCAAAAAAAAAAAAAAAAAAAAAAAAACGCATTGCAATGCTTTGTTTTTCGATATACGCTTGTTCGGTAAACAATCGAATTGACGACGGACTAGAGAGATTTAATCGTTATTGCGTAGAAGAGATATTTCTATTATTTTTATTAGTCGCAAATATTATGAGTCAAGTTTTATTTTGCTGCATTTGAGACTTCCATTTTAATTTCTTTTTCTACAATTAATATGAGAGGACATTGTAAAGCTTTAGTTATCACTAAATTTTATCGAGATAGAAATTTTTCCAATGTTTAACTGTGACTTTATTTAAAAACCGCTTACCATAGAGATGACTAGATTTTATGCATATGTAACTACTATTTAAACTCTGACCTTGGGTATGTGAGGTTAATGTTTGATCGTTAATCGTGAAATCTAAGAATAAGATAAAGTGAATTACAACTGGGAAATCTCGCGGCCTCTTTAATATTCCACTTAGAATCCACCAGGAGTTGTGGAAGTATATGTCGTTGGAGCTGACCGAGCTATCGGGGTTCGAGAAGGATCGTTACAAGGAACCCTGACTGAAGCTTAATGATTTTCAATAAGTTTATAGGTCAGATTAAGTATTAGGATTTCAGATTGCTCCCAGAGTTTAGCAAGAAAGTTGTATATCATTCATAAAGTGCTAAAGTTGGAATAAAAGTAGCTATTTTTAAGATCACTTCTACTTCTTTCCCGAACCCTCTTACACCCCCGACCTTCAGGCCACGACACTTTCTTTTTCTATTCTTCTGAATCTGTGAGTGTGGTAAATATATTTAAAGTATAAAAGAATAAGTTCTTAGAAATTATGATGATTTTCTAAATTTAATATCCCCAGAATTTATCCAAGCTTGGCTCAAAATTACGAAGTTCGTCGCCAATAACTCTCACTCAGTTTTGTAATACGGGGATAATAAACACTCATTCGACCAATCTAAATTTTAAAAGAAACTCACAAGGAATAATATTAATAAAAACACATTCAACATTATTATTTTTTTTGTGTCAAAGTTAAACAAATATGAGGTTTTTGCAAACATTTAACTGGTTGAAGTTCATATTATGTTTCACTTTGCTGTGTGGATCTGTTAATTTTGTTTGCCTTTCTTTGATTTTCCTGCATTTCATTTTTATTACTTTGTATATATATCTATATATATATATGTATGTATACAGTTGACTCTCGATAATACGAAGTTGGAGAAACCAATGAAAAAATTCGAATTATCCGGAGTTCGAATTATCAAGAGGGTAGAAAAAAAATCCCAAAATACACGAAGAGAAGTTTTTTTTCTTACACATTTTATTTGAAACTATGTAATAAACAACAATTATACATATGTATAAACATATTTTAAAGCATTTTAAAAAGTACATATTATACAGAAAAATATTTTACAGAAGTTAAAAGTCTACTATATTAAAAGAATACATTTAATACATACATACACAATCCTATGCATTTCTTCACAACAACAGACCATTCTTTCTGAACACATGTGTAGCAAGGTCATGTGTTAAGTGAAAGATATGGAAGGTAGACAGTAGTTGAGGTTGGATATTGTCCATTTGAAGAAGGAAAGCAATAAAAGAGTATCTTTTCGCCTAAGGAATAAAAAAAAACAAGAGGAAGTGGTAGCACACAGATGGTCATCAAAGGGGCTAAATTACATGGAAGACATGCAGAGATAATACAACACAAAACTTATAAGCCCCAACCTGTTTGCTACAGGACTATACATGATAGTAAGTGTTCGAATTGTCGAGAGTTTTATAAGATAGCTTCGAATCATCGCGATATGTAGACTGGCCAGTCACAGATTTTACTTTAAAATATTGAGCGTACCAAAACGTATTGTTTTAGTTCGAAATATCAAGAGTTTTTCTAGAGACTGAGCGTATAATTCGAATTATCGAGAGGTTCGTATTATCGAAAGTTTGAATTATCGAGAATCGACTATATATATATATATTAAAAAATGCACATCGTCTTACTTTTATATATACATCATATTTCTTCAAATCGATACTCAGTATCTTTCATGACACTCACCTTCTATCATAGCCAGAAACATACGGTTCTATGCTTAATAGCCACGTCCGAAGTAAGCAGCAATATCTCATTCCCAGTGACATCAATACACTTTTCTCAACTTTCTCCTATCAATGAATCCTATTTTTAGCTCCTCTTTAGTTATTTGAGCGTCGGCGATCATTACTATTGCTCATGATCTCGACAGATCCGCTCGACCGGCAAGAAAGTCGTTTTCTTGAGATAAGATTTCTGCTTCGGAGATCGTCGTTAGAGATGAGGATATCTTTGTGGAGGTGGAGATAAATATGCATCTGTTGACGTTTTGATAAAGTGCAATGACATTAGGATATGGATTACATTAGACTTAACGGATTCGGATAAATTGGTTTCAATAAATTATAATTTTATTATTTTTTTTGCTGGGTGTTTTTGTAAGACATTTGAGCTACAAACTATCTTCAGAAATGAATTTATATATCGACGTGCATATTTCTATTTTGATACTTCATAAAAAAGAATCAAGTGAATCGAGGTTCTTGAATGTTTGATTAAAATTTCGAGTAAGTTGTGTTTATGAATATTGAGATCTCGATAATTTCACATAATTTGTTTTAAAATGTTGGCATCGATAACTCTAGATTGATAACTTATTAATCTTGCCCTTGAAGTTAACACAATGGATATTAGAGGCTACTAGCTATTTCCCTCATTATTTTGGAACTCAGTTAAGTAACGAAGACAGCGCTAGAACTACATACACTCACCAAACTTCCATACCCTTCCAACAGGATGATTTTAAGCCTATATAAATTTCCCATGCATCACACCCTTTTCACGGGAAATGGCATAATAGAAAAAATAATTAAAATTTACTTGGTATATTTAAATTACGATAATAAAAAATGAACTATTTTAGATTTATAGAAACCCAAAATTTGATTGTTGATAAAAAGATAATACTTAAAAGATAAATTAGTGATTAAAAATTAAAATAAATGTTATGTACTTATGTAAAACTTATAAATCACATTCTAAATTGCTTTAAATTAACTTAGCAAAATAATATATAGAAGTGTAACAAGACAGTAAAGATTATAATTAAATGTTCACACCGAGTAATACAGGGTGTCCCAAAACGACCGCATAAACTCTGCTCAGCTAAATTCCTCGTTGGGAGTACATAAAAACTGCCCAAAGAAGCATTCCTGTACGATCCATAGTTTACGAGAAAAATACGAAAAATAAAGTATGACGTCACTTCGGGTGCAAATAAACTTTATTGAAAATATCAACAGCAGTATATGCACAATTTAAGGCAGATGTTTTAAATGTCCACCGTGCATGTCGAGGCAAGCTTGAGCATGCCGTGGAATGGCTGTCATCGCACGTCGCAGCATTGTGGGGTTCACCGAAGTACAAGCAGCATGCAGACGAGCAACTAAGTCCATTTGTGTTGTCACTACGTATTGATACACCAGTTCCTTGAGATGGCATGTCGCAGTAGTCACGAACGGAATACATTCTCCATACGAAGACTACCGGTAACTGCAAGATGCAGCCTTTTAAATACCAGTTCAACGGCGGCTTAACGTCATTCCACGGCGCGCGCATGCATGACGCGGCATGTGCGACGGACGTTTTAAGCATTATCGTCTGGAAATATATGCAAATACTGTTGTTGATATATCCAATAAAGTGTTTTTTTCTGGCACAGGAAGTGACGTCATACTTTGTTTTTCGTATTTTTCTCGAAAAATATGGATCGCACAAGAATGCTTCTTTGGGCAGTTTTTATGTACTACCAACGAGGAATCTAGCTGTACAGAGTTTATGCGGTCGTTTTGTTACACCCTCTATATTGTCAAACTCGTTGTCTTAGGAATAGGATTGTAGTGTTAAATGCTGTTTTAAGGCGCTTTTATTTATCCACGTTTTCATATGTCGTTGAGCTGAAAAAGAGTAAATATTGTATAAAAAATTAAATGTATGAAAATAATTGTAAGTTTATAATTAATTTATGAAAATATAAAACAAAAAACATAGAAAAATTTAAAAAGAAAAAAATTTAAACAACAAAATATAAAGGAAGTTCATCAATGACAACCCAGCCAAAATGGTAACAGGAAAGCACACACAGGTGTACACACATTCATGTATATATATACAATCACGAACCTGTAGCTGGTATATTTTTGGTCGAGCTGTCGTGGCCCGAAGATCACGGGTGAAAGAGGGTTCGAGGAACAAGCAGGCATGGTCTTAAAAATAGTTAATTTTATTCTATTTTTAACACTTTATAATAGAACATACAATTTTATAACTTAACTATGGGAGCAATATAAAATCCTAACCCTTAACCTGGTATACTAGATTATTGAAAGGGGGGCACTTATCTGGAATTGAAGCTCCTTATTATGATCCTTTCTTGAAGCCTGATAGGTTGGTCAGATCCAAGGTTGATTAATTTGCCAGTTTCTGGTGAATTTTACGTCGGTTATTTATCTCAAGACGTGCGACCACTTAGTTGTGTGCTGTTCACCTTTTCTATTACTTGGATTTCACGCTCAACGATTAACCATTAACCTCACATACTCAACGACAGGTACTTAAATAGCAGTTACATTTGCATAAAATCAAGTCATTTCTAAGAAAAGCTAGTTTTAAACTAAAATCCAAGTCAAAGAATATTTTCCCCAAGAGGATTAGTAGAAGAACCCGAATAGTACCCATTACAGAGTTACAGGTCCGAATCTGGTTCCATTTAAGACTCATTTTATAGAGGGACTACGACGCACGTTAAATCTATCGATGCTCAAAGTCGTTATTTTGAAATGTTGTGGAAATTTTGAGAGTGGGCTGCCACCTTAGGTGTGGGCACGGTAGCCAAGTGGTCAAGGTATCGGATCATGGCTGGCATGTCATGAGTTCGAACCCAGTATCACTGAAGACCCACTATGTAGGGGAGCGATGCACGTTAAATCCGTCGAGAGCTCAAACGTCCTCCCGTGGTGTGATGTGGAAGTTAGGAGAGGTGGTGCCAGCTCAGGTGTTGTCCGCGTCACTTGACCATGGTTCAGAATTACGCGGTCCGCCTCCAAAAGCCCCCACGTAGCTGAACAATCCGACGTTAATATTCACTCACGCCACCTCAGGTGTTGCCTCATTATTTGACCATGACTCAAAATTATGAGGTTCATTGCCAACAGTCCTCTTGTTGCTGTGAAGTTGAGATGTTGATGGACAATCAATCAATCAAAAAAGATTTCATTTTAATAGGTGCATTTATTTGCTTTTTGCCCTTTAGTAAAATAAAAATTTTATATTATAATTAGTCTTAAAATTGCATGATGATTATCTTTGTGTTATCTGCAGGCATTATAAAAATATTAAAGGTTGTTGAACCTCAAACGCATAATAACTCTAGATGAATAGATATGTTTTTAATAAAATGGATTTATGTTAAGAAAGAAGAATTTATGTTCTTCATTTGGATAATCGTAACCAAATTAGAAATCTGTATCCTTCTAAAAATGTTATTCCTTCCTCCAAGATTAAAGCAATTGAATGAAATACTTTGAAAGAGCACACAATTCCAAATTAAATTAAACTTCGAGGTGTTATTCGAGCGGAAATTCTCCTGTCCACTCTTCCAAGAGGGAATTTCACTTACATTGACTCCAAGAGTAAGAGTTGCGGTATATTTGCATAACTGCCCTTCATTCTCACCAGCGATATATATTTTCACACGACTTCAAACTAGTCGTCTGTGGAGGTAAGAATACTTTCTTGAAGTACGTCACAGCCTTCTCACGCATGGACACACAGTTGCATTCGCTTTTGTGGTGAATATGCCTTCACGAGAATCAGTTGAGAACTGGTGACGTTTAATTATTATTAGATGAGTATTAAATGAACCAGGTTTCAATAAATTGATCAGATAAAGCAGTAGATGATACTGTACATTAGTTGTGTACGATTATCACGGGTAAAGAAAGCGAATATATATTTATTAATTTTTAAAAATTCGTCTAAGACAGTGTTCAAATTTTGAAGATTTTTAAAGTTTTAAATTGTGAGGATTTAAGAATTGTAAATGTGTTTTTACTGAATGAATTTTTGTTTTGAAAACCATGAACGAATGAGTTTTAACCCTTTCGTGACGTGTGTATCATATATGCACCAGTCTCAACCACCTCTTATCGGGTGGTAGACTGTTTGATGAAACTTTCCCTGCAGACGATCAGATCTGTAAATGAAGTACGAATAGCGATTAACCGGTGCATCATCCTGCATCCTACGGTAGCCAAGTGGTCAAGGTATCGGATCATGGCTAGCGTGTCATGAGTTCGAGCCTAGTACCACTAAAGGTAGAGTAGGCCTAGTACCACTAAAGGCCTTGTAGGGCAGCGATGCATGTTAAATCTGTCGAGAGCTCAAACGTCCTTCCGTTGGTGTGGTAGCTAGGAGAGGGGGTGCTAGCTCAGGTGTCGTCCACGTCATTTGACCATGGTTAAAAATTTACGCTGTCCGTCGCCAAAAGCCTTCGTGTAGCTGAGCAGTGCGACGTTAATACTCACTCATCCTACTACCGGTGACATTTGGGTTGGATGCATATGTGACAAACCCGTCTCTAGAATGTTTTCCGTTGATCCCGTTGATTCGAACTTCTACACCACGCCCACAGAAGAACTTAGAACCCGATTTAAAGTGCATCAGTCCCTTTACGCAATGAGTTTTTAGTGGCATTAAGATTCGAACCCATGATTCTAGAACGCCGGCTTCTAGTTTGTGACCATGAACAATAGGCTACTACTACGACACTAGAAAACATGAAAAATACTTTACTTGAATAAAAAAAAAGTGTTTTTGATTTTATATATTTTCATATATTTGTGTTCACGTTATTGGTAACTTAACGGGATTTTTATTTTGTTCGATGCACACGTAAGTTGTATTGTTTTATAGATTCTATTTCATCCAGCGAATTTAATTGATTTCTCAAACTGTGTTTTGCACATTTTTTAAAAATGAACTAAATTTCTATTTGTTACGTTCCGAGATGCATTTAAAAGGACAAGTTTAAGTTTCAAGTTTATTATTTTGGAATCTTATAGAAGCTATAGAGGATTCAACTTGAAATTCGTAAGTTGAAATTACAATTAATGTAATTTCATATTTTCCGCAGATTTTAGTTTCTACTTATTTAGAATAGATGCTTATTCGATTACAAAATAGAAACAAAATAATTCTTAGATAAAAATGTTGAAATTAAAATTTAAAACGTCTTTCATTGTATTAATATATGTACTTTGGACAACATTGTTTTAATATATACTTTTTATATTATTTGAGTTAGTCTTTTGAAATTTATAACCATTCAATGAAGTAATTAAAAGTTAAAAATGGCAAACTATCTTTCCTAAAAACAGAATGTTTCATTAAAAATTTATTTTCACGTTTTTGAGTCAGTATGTTTCAATAAACCACATCTTTTCATCCTAAAAAACCTTAATGAATATCTATAGATGATGTTTAATTCATAAGAATTGTACTTAAATGTCCATGATCATGTAAATTTCTATATATTTTTATGCTAAACTCTCATAGTGATTCTTTTCTTTTTCTGATAGTATGTTACTAATAGACATCCCCAAACGTGCTTGTTTTTCGAAAAAAGGAATTTTCTTGTTGATCTAAAAGTGATTCAGTTGGCACATAACTTGTCTTACAACTTTTCTTTCGCCTGGAAATTTATTGCATTCTCAAATACCAACTATCACGTGGAGAGATTAGCACTTGCTCACGTATTCAAGTGCTGTTATATTTCTGTAGTTCTGTGCAAGGAACAGAAGTACGTGATTTTTTCCTTGATGCCCAGAGATGTTCACGCAAGGTAAATAATATTTCAGATTCGTGATAGAATCTAAACTATCACACATCATAACAATAAAAAAACGTTTCGATAAATAATTATCGTGACTTGTGTTTTCTAGTATAACTGTAAATGAATTAAAAACAAAACAAAATCAAAAGTTCTTTGTTTAGTTTTGAAAGAAACATTTCTAATCCCCAAAGGTTTATATATTTTTAAAAAAAAATCACATGTTGTTCTTGAGGAACAGTTTGTAATGAGGAAATTTTGAAAAGGCAATTTAAGTTTTAAGGAAGTGTAAAAAAATTTGTTTTGTATGTTAAAGGATCGAGTTTATTTTACTTGCTCTGATCGCACATCTCAAACCTCTATGATTATACTTCTGTTTTAAAAGGTTATTACATATTAGCGGTCACGCAACAGGAAATATCTTTCCCCAAAACCGTTGTCTTATGGGAAAAATTTAATTTGAAAAATAATTTTTACTCTAAATATGCAAAAAAGAGAGCCAAATGATGAACAATAAATTCAACATTTTCCATGAAGTTTCAAATTGAACCGTTAAATTATCATTAAATATATAGCTTCATAAATCAAATGATTCTTTCAAAATAGTGTAAATTAAAAGATTGGGGATTGCATAAGGATTTTTTTTGTTTATCCTCCTATTAATAAAATGAGGATGCAATTTTAAACCAACAGTCAAAGTTTTGAGCTTTCTTATGAGTATTATTCATGATGCTCAGGGGCTGAGGGGTAGTGTGTCGCGCTTCCACACCACAGGTCCGAGGTTCAAATCCCGGGTTGGGCAGGGTCGACTCAGCGTTTCATCCCTTCAGTGGGTCGATAAAAGTGTACCAAGCTTTCTTGGGGACTGAACACTGAGCCTTTTGCGTCAGACTGACTACTTGACCGAAACATCTGCACATACACCTCAGCGCCTAAGGTCTCAGAAATCGAAATAGGCACAGTAGGTCTTGGCCTTCATGGACCGTAGCGCCACTGAGTTTAGTTTAGTTATTAGTAGTATTCAGATAGAGAATCGAGGAAATGAGAGTTTTTTCTAATGCACATATTATACAGAATAATGGAGAATAGATTACTTTATGTTAAATAAATTTCAAAATAATGTTTGCGGTGCAATGTGGAAGTTAGGATATTGTGGTATTCAATAGCAATAATTATTTTCATCGTTTGACTGACTGGATCTTATTTCAACGCGTACCTTTATTTATCTCTAATTTGGTGAGTTATTGTCGTCATATTGGATAAAAGTCCAATACGAAAAAGAGCCTTTGGGTTAATTTGGCCTCATTTTTTTCACATCAAAGGTGTGAACTAAGCTATATAGGATTTTACCCATTACATTTATTGATTGGATTTGTAACGAGAAAGTCCATATTGATTCTAATGTTATCTATCAATCGCAGTAATCCTAATATACTAGTCACTAATTGTGAGGGAGTGAATATTAAAATAAACGTCGCGAAGGCCCGTCATTTCTCTCACACACACAGTATTTACATTAACTTTTACAAGTAAACTCTTTTGAAAAAAGAAAAAAAAAATCAGAAGTGTAACTTATTACAAAGATGTTAAATATAATTGCTAAGAGAATATTAAGAAAATAACTGTAGAGTTTGTAGCATTAAAGCCTTATCAGTTCATTTTATTAATAAAATGGGGATAATTTAAAAAAAATTAAAATTAAGAATTGGAAAAAAGCAAAACTCCACGGTAATTAATTTTTATTGCTTTCTACAAGGCAAAAAAGATAATTGACATTTGGCAATGACATTAAATGCTTTTTTTTTCGCTCAGGAATAATAAAAAGCCAAAAAGTGGGAAGTGTACTTCAATTATTTTCAACTTCCTGTTTGTATTTTTTTATCGAATTTATTCAGAGTTTGCATATTTATATTGATTTTTTGGAGGTGTAATTTTTTTTTAAAAGCAGAGGAAAGCTTTAACAAAAATGTTTCATGGAATAGGTTGAAATTCATGCCTGAATAAATTATAAACTGTTGAAACTATTTTCAAAGTATAAAGTTTGTTTCGAATCATAGAATGTATGTGCGCTTGAAATTCAACTATAGGAATCCAGTTAAGGATTATAATGGCTTAAGTTTTATAGAAGTTAGTTGCCCCCTAAGCCTAGTGGTCAAGGTAACATCTCGTGGCTGGCCTGTCGTAAGTTCGAGCTCAGTACCGCTGAAGAGACACCGTGTAGGAGGGAGATGCACGTTAAATCTGTTGAAGCTCAAACGTCCTCCCGTTGGTATGGAAGTTAGGTGAGGCACGGTTCTAAATTAAGGAGTCCGTCGCCAAAAGCCCTCGAGCAGCTGAATAGTGCGATGTTAATATTCACTCTTTCTACGGCATTTAACTGTTCACATGCATAATTTGTTTTGTACATTTTGAATTTATTTTGTACTTTACAAAATTCACTGCTTTTCATTTGTCAGTATTTTCTTCAGCATTATTTGGCATTTAGGCTTATTATTGATTAAAACAAGGTCTCATTAAGGAATAATTTTGAAACATCACTTTCAAAGGTTTGTTTAAAGTTGATTAAATTTCCTTTTTTCAAAAGATAAAACAATGCGAAGAATTTTGCTGGAAAAGTAGCTAAATGTGTAATTAATAGGAATTGTGTGTGTTCATATTTGCAGGTAAAAGCTCATGAAAAAGAATTGGCTCATGTTATTGTTGTGCAGCTATTTAACTACAAAAAGTAGAGGGCATTTTGCAGTACAATTTGAAATGACTAAACCTGATTTTACTGAAACATAATAGGCCCTCTTAAGTTAGAGGGTTTAAAGGGGATTGATTTAAAGTTATATCTATTGCTGAATTTTTTAAATTAAAGTTTTTCTTATCGATCTATAAATTACGCATTACCGTGTTTGTCAGTATTTGAATTATATATTTCCCCCACTTGTTTTACTCTCAAGGAATCATCGCGTTGCTAATCAGTGCGACGTTAATATTCTCTCACTCACTCAAGGAATCATTTAGGTTTAGAAAGCTCTTCATGTAAACATTTCTTTTCCTCTCCCATTTTTAAAAGAACTTTTTTAGAATGAACCAGAATTTTACTAGTAATTAAATGTATTCTAAAAAGATATTGGATTCAAGGAAAAATAAAGTTTATTGTTGCTCAAAATTACATCTGTTGCTATTAACCCTTTGTTCTATGCGCAAACTCTTAATACACAATCCATCGAGAGAAGCTAAAATGTTTTTGCTTATTAAATATTAAATTACGAGTAGAAACATAATCTTTTTTCTTGTTTTGCAAATTAAGAGGAAATATCTACCGAATTTGTGTTGTAAGAATTAGTTTAGTAATATGTTAATTTGATGGTAACAAAATTTCTTATTCTTTCTGGTTTAAATCATTGAACAAATATAAAAATGCTTTAGAATCTAATTGTTGACCCGGAAATTTCCCGATGGAAGAATATTACATAACTAAATTTCACTAATGAATTATTAAAAGCCTCAACAGGCTGTAATTTGAGGTACAGTATAAGAAAAATAAAATGTTTGATTATCCGATAAATTTATTTACGATAGATTAATTCATTAACGAAAAAGAATAAATATTGAGGCTTTTAGTCATGTCCTTTGAAAGGAAAAGTATCCTCTAAAGCCATTTAATTAAATGAAGTGCTGGTAAGGGAGATTGTTACGAAATACACCAGGAGCAAATGTCCATAAGCAAAAAAAGAAATTTAATGAAATTCCTTGGAGAACAACTAGGAGTTTTAATGTAAATTTGAACGTAAAGTATTATCACACAGTATACGAATCGATTTTCTTTTAGTTAGAGGATTTTCTAAAAGGTAAACAAACACCCAATCAATGTATTGACTGTACCTTTTGTAAAGCAATAAATAAGAGCAAAATAACTTTAAATCCCTATTTATGCTATTAGCTATTTGATTCTTCTCAATTTTCTCAAAGGAATTCAATGTCCTTTACACTCATTCTTAAAGATATCATCTCTAAATTACTATTCTCCGGAAAATTTACAGAAAGATGACATTTCCCGGAATATTTATTTACAATGATTTAACGTATTCAAGAACTCAGAACTAAAGAAAAATTCAAAAACTGAAAAATTATGAGTTGCATGTGAAACAGACTGAGAAATAAAAGCGTTTAGTATTTTAAAGCGCATCACGAATTGATTTTTGCATAAGTATTCAGTTCACCATATATTTGCATGAATTTTGAAGTTTTGTGACGTAGTCACATAAATATTTCAAGTACCAAAATTCTTATCTCACCATGGCTCAATTTTCATTTCTGAAAAGTTTTTCCCAAACTATTCCATTCAAATTCAAATATGTTATAAAATCCAAACGAAAGACTCTGATAAATTATTTAAATGCAAATTGTGACTTTTTTTTTGACAGTATTTAGAATTTAATTACTGCCAATAAATCCTAGTTTAAAATTACTGTTAATAATATAGTAATAATTATTTGTATTGTTTGTTATTGAAAACTCAAAAACTAATTTAATACGCATTCATTTTTTCACTGATAAAGGCATTTTCCCAGTAATTTTTAAAATAAAAATAATTACGCATTTGATTGAGATCTTAAAAATATTTTTTTATACATTTCCGTTTAAAATGCTTAAAATATCCTTTATAGAAAGAAGTTAAAATATATATTTCAAAAGGTATAAGTGAATTGATTGTTTAATAATAATATCAAATCCTAGTATAAGGTTCGCATCCTCAGAGCTCAGGTGCCTCCCTCTGTAGAGGAAACTGGGCATCAAAATTACCTGCGGCGAATGGTATCCGCCTGTATGGCGCCGCACTAAAGAGTGATTGATACCTGCTCCTGGGGATGTACTAGGTCTGCAATGGTAAAAATACTAATCCGCAGCCCCATTGGATAATATCGCAAACGAAAGCTACTTGAGGGCTTATAGTGACGGACCCCTTAATTTTGGACTACTATCAAGTGGCTAGGACACCACCTGAATGGCCTTAGGTTTCAAATTTCCAAATTAAGGGTTTTGAGCTTCGATGGATTTAATTTGCATCAGCCTCTTTATATGGTTAAAAGATATAGAAGAAATTTGCTTAGGAAGGAATTTAAACCATGTTTGTGTGAAAGATGTAGAGAAATATGTTAAAAAATACAATAAAAATATAATGCATATAAAAACTAACTAAATATGAAAAATATAATTTTTATGAGAAAGAGGGAGGGGGGGGGGGATGAAAAAAATATCGGAATAATTTCCAAGAAAAATGAAAATTATTATATTTTTGACATCATTTAACGCTTTATGCACCTAATATCTTTGTATATAACATGAGAATTTTTGGAGTTTTCTTAAGATAAAAAGGTCGACTTTTTTATGCGGATCTGCTAAAAATTTAGCTTAGAGAAAACTGCTATTTTTTAATCACTTTCCGATAACTATGTGATGTTATGATATCAAGAGTTTTAACCTTTAACTGTTTGGTGTTTTGAATGGATATTTCTTTCTAAAAGAAAAAAAAGTCTCAAAGCTACTAATTGAGTCCTAATTCTGAAGAGAAATTCCCATTCACTAATTGATATATCTAAATGCATTTGATCTTCATGCGGCAATATTAGGGATTAAAAATAAGTCTACAATTACGTGTCGTGTATAAAAATTTCTGTTACCACTCATTTTTCAAGACAAAATAAATAAATAAATAACACAGAAAGTATGAAGAGCACACACAAAAATATGTTGGTTTCAGTCAAGGCCACAAGAAACAAAAACATTATCGTTGACGTCTGGCGTTTTACTTTACAGTTATTTAAATTGAAAATATTCCACCAGTTTATCAACATTTTCTTCTTTCATGTTTGAAAAAATCGGAATTTTTTTCATGCGCCTTATATAAGGGATTTGAAATTTGGATAAATTTATGAAGGTCTCTGTTTATACACAGATTGAAAAATATTCGGAAATATATGGTATTTATAATTTAAAAATACAATTTAAAAAAGTAAATTGTTTTTTAATTTTAATTTTTAAAGCTAGAAATGTTTAGGATAATCAGTGACATATTGATATTTTTCAAAAGCAGTAACAAAAGTAAATATGATAAATTATATGCATTTTCGTCAAACACAGTGAACTAATACAGTTAATAATACATTTTATCATATTTCTGTATCACATATTCACTTTGATTCATATAGTATCTACTTCAATACATACTTTTGGAAGAAATAAATAGTCGATACGAAACATAATTCCAGTAAATATTTCCCGTTCAATAAATTAAAAATAAATAAATAAAAACCCCATTATTTGTATCGTTTTTTTAGTGTATTTCTCATTATTTAACGCAAGCAATAACTTTTTCCCAGAATAAATGTAATTTCTTTCCATACATTTATTACTCCTAGGAAATTTAACTTAAATCGATTTCAAATCTGAATACCCCCCATAGCAGTACTTGAGGCAACCTCATCAAAATTATTAATCGCAAAACAAAATAGGTATAATCGAAAAGAGCATAAAAATCTAAAACTCATTCCAAAATTGAAAGAAAAAAAGAGAGCCATTTCCAGCCCTCTGCAAATCACTTCGATCTATCATGGTTCCAAGATACCCGGAACTGGATCAAAATCCAGTTCAGTGGAACTTTTCATTTTTGTTAACTTTGGTAGAAATTCTCGATTAAGATAAACGAGCCTAGGAATTTTTCCCACAGCTACGGAGTTGTTGTTTCTGCGGATGACATTAATAAATAAAAACGGATGGATTCTCTTTCTCCCCTGTAGGATTTGATATATAAAGTGTTATTTGTGATGAGGCTTTGAAAACCTGTCCTTTGGGGTTTTCTTGATGCATTTTACCACCCGTGCGGGAATTTCCAAGAAGATTTGGATTGATTTTGCGGTTTCTTTGTCATTTTCCCAGCTGGGAGTTTAGAGAATTGATAAATCTCTCTCCTATAATCTACGTTAAAATATCGTTTAAATTCTGAAAAATGTAAAAAAAAATTCTGACTTTGTGTTTGGTGTTTTTTCATCGTCTGTTTTTCTTTATTTTCCCTATTTTTGCGATACATTGATTCAGTTGGAGGTTGGATTGGTTGGAGATTATATCCGGATTAGAAGAAAGTTGATCACTGGAGGTTAATATCTAGCTTCCATGAAAATAAAGGTTGACATGTATTAAAACAGTGCTTTTTAAAAATATTTCACGCGAATTTTAAAGTCCAATTCACACAAATCCTCTTCTAAATTAAGGGAAATGCATCCACACCTTTCTGGATCATGACAATTTCTCTTTATACTTGAATTTCCGAAACCATCGGTCATTTGAGTTGTCATCAACTTCACCCTACCTGTAGATTTGAGCTATATTGTGGATGCAGTACTGCCTCTTTGTTGAACTTTAACAACAAATAATATCTCATACGTTTTATCACTTGTCACGTTAAATCGTCTTGAATGTATTTTACAAATGTTCTACCATCAAATACAATGAATTTACACTGTTGACTAGTAAAACGTACAGAAACACATGCTGTATATCTTTGCGTTTTACTATAGTCAACAGTTACGGGCATCTCAAAAAATCATGTGCTTGGAAGTCGATGCAATTGTTTCAGAAGACTGACACTTAGCTCGCCGACGCTATACATATACTATGGTATAAGAATAACTTTTCTCATTAATTGTCACAATCTGTTACAAGAATGGCCCATTTTTGCATAAAGAAAACAAGGAAATGAAGGTATATCATTCCCTATGATCTGTAATAAGTGAACCTAATAATCTAACATTCTGGTGGAACCTAACGCTTCTAACCGTCTTCCGACTCGTATTCAAGGAACGTTGAAAGTTTTCGTTTATTCTGTAATGGACTTGATTTTTACTGTTTTCCATGACCTGATCAAAATCTTCTCTAGGGGGCGAAAGATGTCCACAGCTTTCTTGATGATGACATTTTCTGTCTGTCCCTGAATTTCCATAACCATCTACTAGATGCCCTGTCATCAACTTTCTCCACCCCATAAACCATATGTATAAGAATAGCTCATGTATGCTTCTTACGGTAGCTTAGTGGCCGTATGGTCTCAAATTCGTGTCCGGTATGTCATGAGTTCGAACCCGTTTGGCAATCTGAAGACCCACAGTGTAGAGGGATGATGTCCGTTAAATCTGTAGAGGTCCAAGGTTTTACCGATTACGTTTAATTTAAGTTCAGAGGGAGGGGGCAAGCTCAGGTGTATTCCTTTCTTGACCATGGTGAAAAATTACGGGGTCCGTCGCTAATAGCCTTAATGAAGTTTTATATAGTATGGGGGTAATACAAATTCACGCACGCATGCTTCATCACTTGACTTGTTACATCATGTTGGATGCTTCTACAAATGCTGCACTATTAGACACGCAGTGAGTTTATATGCAGTTGTCGACACGTTTCGTTGGTCAATGATTATCGTCATTACAACTTTAAGTATGACGTCATTTCATTCTGATATTTTTTACATATCCAAAAACGAGTAAATTTCTTAACTTTATCTTTTTTGGAAATTTATTTTATTCTCTTTCTTTTGAAAATATCTTCCATGCTCAATACCACTGATTTTTAGTTTATGGCGTAATGTCTTACACAAACATATAACCAAACAAAGAATAACTTTATTTTATATAAACGTGGATCATTTATTTAATCTGAATATTAATGCTCAATTCCGAATTATTATAAGAGTGCGTTTATATAAGTTTACGGATTCATTCAAAAATTTACGAAAAAAGGAAATATTAAAATTCCCCAGAAAAACACATTTCATTTTATAATGATAAATACTGTAATAGACAGTCGAAAAAGTATTACTTGTATCTCTTTTAATTAAAATAGGAATTCACTCCCTTCTTCATAGAAAACTTTGTGAAAAATTCCAATAGCCCTACACAAATTAGTTGTGGAAAGTAGAGGAACGTAATTCTTTGAAGGAACACTTAAATTCATAGCAATATCAATCCAAAATAATCGCTTTTAAATGATAAAGATGAAGAGAATTTTAATTTTCTTAAACGTTTTTGAAAATTGTGGAGTGAAAGTGTATAAAAACTGTCAGACAAAAAAGATTCCCTTAGATTTTGGGTAGCGTAAATGTCAAATGTTGGTTATAAATGCCTTATTTATGGGTGTAGGCATGGTTATCTCTCAGAAACCCATCCCACTTAAAATATGTTTCCCCTTGTAATTCTCTTTCGATTAAAAACTTACAGAATCATAGCTAAATTGAAAATTCCACACTTATGCGTAGGTGATCAGATTTTTTAAAAATAATATATATACATGGAATGTTAGAAGTTATATTGATATATAAAATTTGTATATTAAAGATATAACCATATGTTTCCCCCCCCCTGTAACTGAACCATGAATTATTACTGATTATAATACAGTTTGATGATAAATACCAGCTTTGTGACGTAGTCACAAAAGAGAAATTGCCCCTATTCATTATATGCTCCACAGCTGGGGAACAAGTGGCTTTGGTGGCATTGTTCTGTGTCGGACGGCTGGACTGCTGGCGATGTTGTGACTGGCAAGCACTATGGGCTGGGCATCACTGCATTATTTCCATTCATAGGCAGTGATTGTCCGTCTTGAAAGGCTGGCACCTCCGCAGAAGGCGGCGAAATGATTCAAGTGCCAGATGTCAGCCGAGCCCTTGTCGCCGGTGACATTTGAGAGGGACTGGAACTTTTGTTATCTCTGCATGAATGGAGTACGTGCAGGACCGAAGTGCCGGGTGCAAAACCTTGAGGCCGGCCAATGGGGGTTGATGAGGGGCGTGGAGTGGACCCGCCCCTAGAGTTTAAAAGAGTGGACCCAAGAAAAAGAGGGAAGACTCCGAATAGACTCCCACGATAGATTTCCGAAAGAGAATCCTGCGGACGAAGGAAGAAGTGCGATGGCTCCCGATCGACTCTTACGATAGACCTCCGAGACGGAATTGACGGATCTAGGAAGAAAGCGCGAGGCGAGGGCCTCCCGATAGACTCCCGAGACAGAACCCGATGGGCTAGCGTGAAGGACTCCTGAGGCAGTATCCGACGGAAGAATAAAGAAGACGCGAGGAGTGTACACCCATGCAGACACCAATGTTAAATAGAACTAGCTGGCTGAAATAGAACGGACACCTGTAACTGATTTTTTTTTCTCTTTCCAGTGATCTTCTGAATGTTGTACCTCAAATAAACAGTTGATTAGATCACAGTAAAAAGTAATATTTTTTTAATAATTAGCTTGGTGTCCACCTGCAATCGAGTTCCACGACGTCACAGCTTGTATAGTAATGAGCACCCATTTTAATAGTTGATGGGGTTTTTTTATAATAAAATGACTATGTTATTTTAAACAAATAATTTTTTCTCTACGACTTGCTGTTTAAAACCTATCAACTGTGTAACCATTTATTTAATTTAACGTTGGTCAAAAGGTTGCATATCACAAGCAGTTATGAAACATGAAATAAATATCACAGGAAACTAACTGAATATCTAGTATCCGCGGTAGCTTGGTATACTCGGTTGCGAAATCGTGGTAGGCATTTTTTTCTGTAGAGTGATGAGTGAGTGTATATTAACGTCTCACTATTCCCATACTCGAGGGTTTTTGGCGATGGACTAAAATTTTGAGCCATGGTCAAGTGATGAGGACGACACCTGAGCTAGCACCCTTTTCTTAACTTCCACACTACACCAAAGGGAGGCCGTTTGTACTTCGACAGATTTAACGTGCATCAGCCACTCTGCACGGCAGGTCTTCAGTGGTACTAGGCTCAAACTCATGAGTCTTTTACCATGACCACTATGCTACCTTGGATTCCGTTCGAGTCTTGATGCTATTAAATTCCCGCCGTTAACAGCTGAATTGATGCACGTTCAATCAGTCGAGGTCGAAAGTCATCACGTCAGTATAGAGTGGAAATTTGGGGGTGTTAGCTCAGACGGCATTTTTTGTTTCTTGACCATTGTTGAAAACTTGCAAGATCCATCCCCTTTAGCTCTCGTGTTTTTTCGAAATGCGGCATTTATAAGCTATGAATCAATTCAGTTCTACTATAATATTCTTACTCAATTCTACTTTCAATAAATTCCACAGACGATTTCCCTGTTTGCTATACTGACGGCAGAGTTGACTTCGCTTTTGTTGTGTTCAGGAGTGGTGTTGAATCCGAGCACTTTCAATTTATAATTCATGATAAATGCACACTTTTTATAGCTGAACTTTTATGTTTTAACTTCGCCATTAAATGTTTTACTGAATAGAATAGTGCCATCTCAGACTATCTTATCTGTTCTGACTCTCTCTCTTCCTTGGATTATCTTAAGAGAGTGTATTTCTTCATCTAACAACATAATCGTTGAGATCCAAAAGCAACTTAAAATCTTAAAGTATAAAAACAGCTCAATAGATTTTGCATTTGTTCGCGGACACACGGGCGTTCTTGGAAATGAACGGGCTGATTGCCTTGCAGAGGCTGCTAAATTGGTCTTACTGTTAATATTCTAAATCCTTTTATAAGAAGATTATGAATGAAAGAACGGTGAAGAGTTTTGGAACTAAGAATATCTCGTTTCAAATAAAGGAACCTTAACAAAGAAGTTTTCCCAACCATTAATAAGAGAATGACATATCATTTTTGAACTAATTACAAAATAACCTAACTTCTCACAAACCATGGTAACTTAAAAAGCTGCTTAAGCAAATTTAATTTAGTTCTGTCATCTTCCTGTGATTGTAATATTGGTGTCTAAGAAAATGTAGAACATGTGCTCCTTCTGTGTTTCAAGTATGTCAGAGAGAAGAATATCATAAGACTGGCTTTCAAGGGACATAACATAATTGACCTCCTAATATTCACCTTCTTTCCACCAGAATTGCTTTTAAAAAGCTCTGTGAATTTGTTGTAAATATTTGTAATCCTTTATAACCTCAATCCCCCCCATTCTTTCCTTTGTAATGTGCGATTAATATTTACTTCAGTGAGTCACGTGTGATACTTTGTGGTGTATGGGGATTTTATAATTGTTTTCACAATAAAAAAAATAAATTCGATGTGCAATAGAATGCACACAAATAAGTCTTAAAAGTTTTTTCCTCCCTATAATGATACTGTAATATTTCTTTTGTGTCTTCTTGTGTCTTCTTTCCCCCCCTTTGTGTCTTACGTCTCGTTGCTGTGGCCAACAGAAATGACTGAAAACTATTTACTTCTGTCGATGAAGCTGAAGTTTTGCTAATACATTCCAGGTAAAAATTTTTTTACCACCTTGCGAATCTCGGCGGTTTTCAAAGTTGGAGGACATAAAAGAAATTCCTCTTTTCAAACATTGTAATCTAAATCTGTATTGCGAAGTGTATCGATTCTACGAGCTTACAATTTCTTGAGATGACAAAAATACTCTCTTGAGAATCGATCAAGGGAAGAAACTTGAATGCATTTTTATGAGGGGTTTTATTGGTCGTTGTTTTTGGAATAGAACTTATTTTTACCCTTTTCTTTTCACAGAAAAATTAGTAAAGAAAGTTTTGTTAAAATATATGAACCCTCGTGGAGAAACTATTCCCTTGCCAAGTGTTTTGTTATTAAAATAAACTTTTTGATTGCTTGGGAAACATAAAACTATCGGTTTCTGAAATATCTGCAAGAAATACAAAATAAAACATTGATAAAATTCCTATATTTTAAATTTAATAATTATAATTTAGAGTTTTACCACCATTGCGGGCAATTTTGTAAAATTCATTCACTTCACTCATTTAACGACTTAAAATTTTGTGACAATTTGTTTACTTTCAAACAATTCTAATTAGCTTCATATTAATATTTACTTAAGAAAGTTAGCTAGTAAATAAGAATTTTGTTTCTTGACATTTCAGGAAAAGTATTTATTACAATTCGTTCATGAGCTCATCTAAAAATATTTTCTCGGTTTTATTTTCAAGAAAGGTTTTTGAAATTTTATAGTTCATGTACTTATATATTGAATCCAACGTCCCCTCACTCCCTTCTCTCGAACTAATAAATATTCAATATGATTATTAATGTAATTAATTTGTACTTTCCATTGTATTGCATAGTTTAATATTTATTACATAGTTTTTATACACTACGCGACACCAAAAATATTGTTCAAATAAGTCTTTTTAAAGTTAAATGAATTAAGATTAAAGGGAAAAATAACTTCTTTGATAAAAATTGTTTTTTGTATTGTAATTTGAAACAATGAATTAAAAAAATAGAATTTGTATGTTTGATTGGGAGTAATTGTGTAGTATATTTCAGTTTGTACGTATACTTTTTTAACAAAAACTCTCTTTTTAATTTCTTGAAATGGAAAATACACGACCCGTTTCATTCTCAATCACTGAGAGACGTTTTATTGTATTTTAAGTTTTAAATTCTTTTAATTTTAAGTATTTTCATGCTGTCATCATTCTTTAACTTTACAATAGTTTTTAAATTTCATCCAGGGATTATTATTTAACCCCCCCCCCATTGAAACGCTTAAGGATATTTCATTATATAAAAAAGTTCGCAACTATATATTTTACCTGAAAACTAGGGAAACACTTTAAGGAAAAGCTTTAGGCTATTTTGATTAGAACAGAATTTGAATACTTTCAACCTCTCAAATAGAAGTTAAATGGTTGTAAAACAAAATATTTGAAGAATGAAGTAATAGAGAATTTTTTTACCATCTTCGTTAAAAACTCGATTTGCTAGTGCATTTTCACGTTGTATAAAACACAAAATTTTTTAAAAATCTATCACTAAGAAAAATTAATTCGATATTAGTTAGATCTCATTTTGTGACACAGAATTTCATAACTTCTGAATTAATAATCATTACGAGTATCGAAAGTTCTAAAAATACCGCAGTTAAGTGGAATCAGAAATGGACGCGAGCAAATGTCCAGGTTGTTTCTGAAGCAATGCAACTGATTAAAGCTAGCTTCCCGAATGTGTGGTAATAGGCTTGAAAACGAAGTGTCTTTAGATGAGACTTTGCCCAGTAAATAATTCGGAGTTACGTAAAGTGACAAGACAAACAGGTGGGCAGAGACGTTAATTTAAACGATGATGCGATGCCATTTCGTCACATGGAGTTGTTTTTCTGTACCAATAAATGAGTAACTCAAGACAGCTTGAAAAGTTATAATTTCAAAAGATTATTTTTGTTATAAAACACCATAGAAATGAGAAGTATAGAACTCAGCTGTTTCTTGCGTGTATCTATAAAAATATTTAAGTACAGGTAAAATGACAAATTATATCAGTGAGTGAGGTTATTAAACAAAAATATAGTACTGATATAGGGATATTTTACTTAAATTTTAGTAATGTTCACCCATTGTTTTGTTATGGATAAAAACTATTTTGAATTTATTGCTGAACATTTAAAGAGTTTTAAGATAAAATCCATTTGTTTTAAAGTTTTATGGTATTTTAAAAAGTGATACATTTTTTTATATAATGTTATAGAAAAGGGAATTCCAATTTTTTATAAAGTTTTGCATTTCTATGTAATTATTATATTTCATACTTTATAGGGCCTCTTAAAACTTTTGAATTTGTGTTTGAAACGAATGTGTATCAGTTGTAAGTTTTAAGTTAACCATTTCTTTATTTTCCATTCCATTGGGAATCATTATTTTAAAAGTAATGACATTTTCTTGGATTCAATCAGCTGTAATTAATACATAACACAAAAATAATTTTTCTCATAAAATAGAGATATTTTGTGTGTGGAATTTATCAAAACCAGTTATATATATATAACTTATTTTTTTAATAGCCGAAACGTAACCATTTATGGATATTTTGCATCTGAAAATGTTTCTTTACATGTTCTTTTTAGAATAGTATGTACAATTTAATAAATTATAGTCAAACTGGATTTAAATCTTATTGGTACTGAAATAGTTGACCAAATAGGGGTCAATAAATTAAGAAGTAACAGCACTATTCGAACATTGAAACATATGATCATAAATTGATTCATACAATGATTCATACGAGTAAAATGGCAAGCATGATAGAAATTTGCATGTAACATGATATTATTAAAAATATAATGATGAAGTGGACAGTGTATAATTGCGTTGTAGATGGGCTGATGCATGTTAAATCTGTCAAAGTACTCCCGTTAGTGTGGTGGGAAATTTAGAGAGGGTCGCAGTTCAGGTGACGTTCTCGTCACTTGACCTTGGTTCGAAATTACAAGGTCCGTAGCCAATAACCCTCGTGTTACTTTATATGAGATTTTAAATAAAAATCTACAAGTAAACCATATGCTGTTTGCTTAGAAATAACGTCTATCTCTTGGTCAATTTTTTTTGTTCCATCTTTCTTTCAACAACTACTATTCTTTTAGTGCATTCTTATTAACAGCAGTTTTGGAATAGAATACATGTTTTTATCTTCTAACACAAATATAAGAAGTACTTAACGATGTACTGCTTAGGTCAGTGATTCTCAAACTGTGGAGCATGCCCCCTAGGTGGGCGTGAAAATACTATGTGAAGGGGCACGAGCATATCTAAAACTCGAAAATAAAAAAAACTCTTTAAAAGGATTATTAATTTACTGAAAGGAAGCAAAACGCATTACATTCGGACATAATAAAAATACTCGTTGCATGTTTATAGCAATCTTTTCCAATTTAACAATTAGAAAGGAAAAGTGATATAATAACTATTCTATTACTTAAAATATTTGTTACTGTATAAAGTAACACACAATTTATTACTTATCTTGATAATTTGTACTGTTTATACTTAAGGCCGAGTAGTAGCTTCAGCATCAAACTTCATTGTAATTGCATTTAATACGTTATTATTGTAATGGGGTTTGATGAAAATTGTGATTGAAAATTGGATCACAGATGTAAGTTTGAGATGCACTGGCTTAGGTACAAATAAGTATTGTATTATTCATGTATTATGCACGAACTAATGTCATATGTTTCCATTTTCTTGAAAGATTATATTAAAAGTCATTTTCTTCTTTGAAGGTAATACGTTTCATACAGTATATAATTTTACTTATGTTATTAAATATAGTTAAGATATACGTTAGAAAATCATTTAGCTAACTGAAGACATTCTTTATAAATATTAGTATACTAAATCCATATTTAGAGGTATTGATTTTTGAGTTTGACTCCTTGAGTCGAGAAAAATTATCTTCGAAAAGCAATCAAATGGAGAAACGTCCCAACGAGTCTTTAACACTCTATTTTGATGAAGAATTTCTATAACCTATTTTTAATGAACTTTTTTACGCAGTGCTTCTCAAACTTTCAATATTTGCGACCCAATATTCAACCATAATTTTCATCGCACAATTTCCTCTATGCAAATAACAATGTATTGGATTCAATAGTACTATACTTTAAAAGCTTCAATATGATTTTTCTTTATGTACCACTGGCGTACATAAATGTCTTGCTCAGCCAAAGTATTAATTGTTCCGAACATATATATACGTCTTGCGGAAGTATATATATTCCGTCCACTTTTTTGTGCACACTGCTATTCATAAAATTATACCGAAGGCTTTGGAATGCAATAAAAGGACTCTGACAGTGTTTGCGAAGAATTTATCTATATTTCAGAGAATTTCATTACTTATTCCTTTTCTTTCCCCTCCCACTCCACCCCAATAACATTATATACACTCGCTTACTTGGGAAAAGTGGCATTGTGGAGTGAATCGCGTAACTTTTAATCGGCAGTTAAGGGATTAATTATAAACCGTAGAATTATCAAGATAAGTGTTAGTTTTTGTACGTAATTTTATATATATGCCCATAGGGTCACAGGTAATTATTAAATTTGTTCTTAAATTCGTATTGTTAAATTAATTATAAAATGCATTGTATGAAGTACTTATACGGTTATAAATGTATTATATCAGTGTAAATGTATATTTTAATTTTTATTATGTCAGAATGCATTTTGTTTACTTTTAGTACATTTATAATTTCTTTAAATAATCTTTTGTTTTGATTTTTCAATTTGCTCGCGCCCCCCTTGTAGAATTATCATGTCCCCTTAGAGGGGTGCGCCCCACAGTTTGAGAAACCCTGATATAACTACATTTATTTATCTATGACAAAATTTTCTTATTTTGGAAAGAAAATATTAATAAAAAATATTGAAATCTTCTATAAGGAATAAAAATTTGACATCTTTAAAAAAGATATCATTTTTGTAGATCTATCCCCAAATTTTGATATTTGCTTTTTTAAAAATATTTAATGTCGTATTTATAAGCACATTTAAAAATTTGACTGTTTTAAGACAGTTACTTCTGCATTGAATTGTTTTCAAATAATAAAAATAGTGAGATTCAGTGAACGAATTAAAATTAGTTCTTGAACCGTAAATGTTTAATTTATCAGTAAAAATACCGCTTTGGTACGATATCTCTCAAAGTGATTTTTATAAATGTTTACTTATTTGCATGTATGAATTCGGGAAGGCATATGGTTGAACAAGACATACACTTAGCCTCCCCTCAAACAAAAGTGACAAATATATTCCGTATTGTTTGACATGCATAACAGTTAAAAAAAAAAAGTGTGGATTATTAACTTTATACAGGGTGTTTCCAAAAGCGACCGACAACTTCAGACGGGTGATAGTTGGCAGCATGGAGACGACAAATCAACATTGAACATGGGTCGCAAACCACGTTTCGTCGGACTAATTCGCAAAAACATTTATGAGGGATGTGATGTATAGTAGAATGAAAAGGCCAATATGATGTAAGAAATACATTTATTGGACTTAAAGCATGTTTCAGTACGAACAATGCATAACAGCACGACATCTGATTTTGTTACGACAAAATCAACGACAACGAAAAGGCAATGATAAGTGATTTTTACAAGAATTGTTTGAAATTGCCGTGATGTGATGCATTGTTCGAATTGTAAACGTGCTTTCTACCTAATAAATGTATTTCTTGACTCTTACTGGCCCTTTATATTCCACTCTACCTCACATCTTTTCTAACGGTTTTTTTTAATTACTCCAACTGAACGTGGTTAGCGACCCCGTGTTCTATGTTGATTGATCGTCCCCATGCTTCCTACTATCCCCCCTCTGAAGTTGTCGGTCGAATTCGGCAAAACCCTGTATACAAGAACAACTCGAGTCAATTTCAATTATTACTGTAAGCATGAAATTCCAGAAGAAAGCACTCACGGTAGTATTGATATGCAATTCTGTTCACGAAGCTTAAAATTTTAATTGTCAGCATTTAATATTTTGCCATTTTTCTAACTCTGAGTAACTACAGAAAAATAAAAAAAATATCTTCCATAGTTATTAGCTTTTTTTGTATAAAACTTTATTTAAATATTATAAGAAATGTTAAATCTGGAACTCCACGGTCTTTCCTGTGCGCGCATATGCTAATAAATGACTCTGAAAAGTTAGAGAGTTGCATTGTTTTCCTTACTACTTGCCTCTTCTCTTTTGAAAGTTTACCGACACGTGGACTATACGAGAGTTCTATAGAAATTAAGGACCCACCATTCATTTGTTCTTTTTTCGCTAAATATTTTCTCACGTCGCTTAATTATCTGGTGTAGTGGGAAACCGCTAATATCGGAAAATCTTGGAGGATGCCCCGTAATCAACACCTGTTACGCTCCCATTGTTTGGATGTTTTACTTTAAAGAAATTGTTTCGAAAGTTTATAATTCCAAGAAAATCAAAGAATGGTTTAAAGATTAAACACAATTTTGTCGCAAAAGCAATTTTTTTTATTATTAGCGTTTGTAAGCGGATTGTGCAGTAATATTTTATTTTTTTTTTGTTTTTAATACGATATTTCACTATAATTACGACTGCGGTAGCCCAGTGGCCATAGTGACGGACATATGGCCAGACAAGCTGGACTTCTTCAAAGACGAATCTTCGTGCCACTGAGGACTCGCTGTGTAGAGGGGATGAGGTATGTTAAAGCTGCGTCGAGCTCAAAGTCCTCACTTTGACAGGGAGTGGAAATTAAATGAGGGATATACTAGCTCAGGTATCGTCCTCGTCATTTAACCATGGTTCAAAATTACGAAGTCCGTACCTACTGCCTTTGTGGTCTTTATTACACTCCATGTTAATAAAGATTCCTTCATTTAGTCAGCAATGCTGCACTATTACGAAAACTTTTTGTTACTTCTTATCACAGACAACGTGAAACTCCATGCCTTCTTGTATTGTTATTGCATTACGTTAATCAAATTAATTAATGTATTGCATTGCTCTAATTTTATTCTGAAGTTATACTAGTTTTATTATGAAAAAAAAATATACTTTCTGAATTTAATTATAATTGCGCAAGCATACAAGACTTTGCAATTTGAGTGTCCACTATTTTATAAGGAACAATGAAATTTCTTAACATATAGACTATTGTCTTTTACTGTCACGCTCATTTTTAAACATCTCCTTGTAAAAACTCCTTCAAAATCTGACTATCTAATTCCGAAAGATCTGTATTTGAAAGATTGTGACTGTAACTCGACTTGGCAACAGGAGCAGACGACAAAATACTAAAATAATCACAAATGCAAATAATAGCAATTGTTTATTGAGTACTAGCCTAACTAAAAGTATGAGAGGAAGATCGGTGATCTTCATAACCAAAATACATCTATCTGCAAGCTTCAAAAACACTGGCAGACAATTTTCTGCTGAGTATCCTAGGAAACGCAGGAAGCAGTGGTCTTGATTATACAAAGCGAATCTGACGCCAATGAAATTTGGGTGGTGAACTTCTCACGATGATGATTAATCTCCAAATTGGTAAATTCCCGAATCTAGAAAGGGAATAACTAGCTGATTGAAACAATGAAGGCTCACACTAGTAGCATAAATCTCAACTAACTCTCTTCCCTTTCTTTTCACCCACACGAAACACCCTCATTTTATATATTAGAATTCATCTGCACATCACATTTCCTTTGTAAGGAAGTGGCAACTGAACTTTCTATTAAACAGCTAAAAATATTAATACCTCGAAATTAGTTTTGAAAGATAAACATCGTGAGGAGGTGGTCCATTACAATTTCATTTGCACTTTTTTATTGTATTCCTCCCCAAAGATGTGCTTTTTTTAGAATGAGGTGGTTTGATTCAAACTTTGTTCCCTCAAAGTAAATTTTTGTATTATTGTTTTCAAATTATAAGGTGACCGTGGTAGCCTAGTGGTTACGGTCACGAGCACGTGGTCAGTGTGCCATGAATTCAATCCCTAGTGTCATTGAAGACACATTGTGTAGAGGGGTAATGAGTGCATCTTTCAAGGCTCAAAATACTCCTCTTGGCGTGGTGTGGTAGTTTGGTTAGAGGAGTGCCAGCACGGCTGTCGTCTTCGTCACTTGAATGATGTTTAAAATTACGAGATCCATTGCCATTAGCCCTCATGTTGCTTTATAGTGCGACGTTAACACTCACTCAAATTACAGGGCAATCACAGTTTAATACTTGAATAGTAGCAAGCAATAACGGGTCTCGATGAGTAGAGGTGAAACAACAAGAGGTAGCGTTAATAAGAGGTAATTGAAATGTTTCCTTTTCCAACGGTTAACTATCAACGATTAGGTTTGAAAATGTTGTGGAGAACTTAATTTCCCATCAATGAGATGGGTAATGGAAGGAACAGACATAGTAAAATCAAGAACTACGTGTACTCTTAATGAATGAAAACAAATATTACTTATTAGATACTAGGTCAAGTCAAACAGACGCACCGGATTTGGATATAGTAGACCTCCCCTAGCAATGAAAATAAGACTACTATGCGAGTATAATAAAAAAATTTCTCAAAGCAGTTTTTTCACAAATATAATCTCAACCTTTTCTCAATAATTACACAATTACCGTCTTCTAAGATTTCGCTATCAACATCCTTTCGAGTTCACTTCACTTGACTTCCAATACTGTATAATGAATTTACATCCCTTCTACCCTGTGACCCGGCTAAAGGTGTGGAAGGAACTGAATGATCATACGACATGAGAGAAATTCCAATTATTTTATTTATCAATATAATCAACTTAGACACAAACAACACTTTAAACAAGATAATTCGAATCAGTAATAGAACAAGAATGAAAGAGACGAGATTGCGTTGGGGAGAATATATTCAATCATGCAGCTCTACCTTTAATATAACTTTATACAGAGCTGACGTATTAATGACCGCACTATTAGTTTAACCTTCTAAACATTGACTAATTTAAGATCACAGTACCTGAACTCTTGCAGTCTTCTGTTTGCTTTAAGTTGACTTAAACGTTACCCTCTAGCTAATCTAATCACTTTCATAATAACCAAACTTCTGGCTTCTTACTTTGTTTACATATACGTTTCACTGCCAATTTACTTCACTTCTAATCTATTCACAATTCTCTAACTGCTAAACTTTCGAATTAAGAATATATATATTAAACTTAATTTACATATCACGCTTTCTGCTTTTCGGAGAAGATCGGGTGAAAATGCTGGCCCAAAAGAATTCCCCAGAGGGTTAGTGGAAGTACGCGTATAGATACGTCACAACTGAGACTCATTTGGTTACATCGTGGTTGCTTCGCAGAAAGAGGTTCTCAAGAATGATTAAGCAATTCCTTAAAAGAGCTTTCACCTCGAGGTAAGTTAAAAGGCACGGAGAGGACCCGCTAAATGTAAAGAGGACGTTATCTGTAAAAGAGAAAATTAGCCGTGCTAGGGAGAGAGAGAGAAAGCCTAGTGGTCAAAGTAATGGACTCATGAGTTTGAGATCAGTACCGCTGTGCAGAAGGGTCGATGCACGTTAAATATATCCCGTTCTCCCTTTGGGGTGGTGTGGAAGTTAAGAAAAGGGGGTGCCAACTCAGATGTCGTCCTCATCACTTGACCATGGTTCAAAACTGCGAGGTCCGCCGTCAAAAGCCCTCGAGTAGCTGCATATTGCAACGGTAATGTTAACTAACACATAAACGAGAAAAACGTTTCACTCATTTATTACGACACCTCCAGAAGTATTACACATACAGGCTTGAAATTCGGTAGATTAATTTTTTCGTTAAGTAGAGATTCGCCAAGTATAAGATATGCGAAAATCGACCCCAAGAGGGGGTTACGGGGGATTTACTCTAAAATTCCTGCATACAGACTTGAAACTTGGAAATTCATGTTTCGGTTCGTGAGTTGAAATTTACTAAAAAAAGGCTTTCTGGACTTTAAAGAGGAGTTGGTTTGGGGTGTTATAAATAAAAAACATTCCCATTATTAAATTATTAAACCTATAGATTTGAAACCTGGCATGCTTGTTTCCTTATTGAGTAGATCCTTTATGAACGGGTTTTGTGGATATCAACTTCGAAGGGGGTTACGGGGACGTAATATATGTATAGATATTTAACCTATCGTTTTTAAATCAATAGGCGAAATCAATTGGAATGTTTTTATATATATTAAAAGATTAATGAGATAGGATAAAAATAAAACATTACATATAACCTTTAATATAATAAAATAACTTCGCGAAGAGGATAGGTAGGGGCTCTAGTATCTTAAAAATAATCTTAATAATACTAGAAATTACTAAACTATATAATGTTATGATGACATAAATCTCACTATATAAGTTATATTACAATATAACTTATATAGTGAGATATAAATTATATTATATTACAAACAATATATTAATAAAGCTTAAAGTAATCACGTATGAATCAGTGAGCCTTTTAAATGAAATGGCATAATATATGTTATAGCTATTTGCTAGTACTTCTAAATTAATAGCTTTCTTGAGTAAACATAATCTAAATTATTAATAATTAAGTGGAATTAGAGCTTAAGCAGACATTCCTTCAGGTCATTTCTGAAGCGAAGCAGTTGTGGAAAGCAAATTTCCACAAAACTCTGGATATGTGAAACTCATAAACTATGTACCGAGAAGTGTTTAGTCTAAGCAAATTATCTGAAATCTAATAAGATGACTGGAGGTTGGAAGCAATAACGGTCACTTAAATGAAAATGGGATTTGACACATTTAGAATAGACTTTCCTAACCCTTAATGTCAGTAAGTGTTTGTAAACAACTTGAGAAGCTAGAGATAGATGAGGGTTATTTCTTATTAGTGTGAAGTGTAAAAGCTATGCTGTATTTTATTGCTTGATATTGTCATTTTTCCAGTGTAAAAAAAATGCAAACGTTTAATTGATTCACCTGATGTAAGATAACAATAACAGTGCTATTGAAATCAAAACTTGAAGGAAAACCACATTAATAAACCTTTCAAGCATTGATAAATCTATCTTTAATATTTATAAAAATTATCTTTAACAATCTTTCTAAGAAGTTTATAACTCAATGAAAACGTTAAACTTAAAGGTCGATTGTTTTTTTAAACATTTTAGTTGTAACAATCATAACTAATAGTAATACATTAAATAGTTAATCGAGAATAAAATTAAGCACTTATATAAAATGCACATACCAAAAGAGAAGGCATTCAAGCCTCTTCTAAATCAAATGTTAAAATACCCACTATCTTACAAATCCTTATTTTTTAAATTATGAGATCGCATGATACAACCAATTAAGTGCTAAGAAAACAATCACTGATGCAGTTGGGCAGAAACAGATTACATTTTCTCCCTTTATCAAATAGGGAAAACGGACTTTCATATTCTATTGTCAACAATTTTGCCAAATTTATCATGACGTCGCCAATTAAGGAAATGTTCCCAAATGCTGTCATCGTTATTACTTTGATATCCGTGCACGCATGGTAATAGTTTCTACTATTGGCTGCATATCGCAATATTTGGTGACATCTTTTGATTTGGCGAAATTGGTTGTTGATATAATACGTAAGTACCGAGGGGGAACTCAAATTTATAACCAGCAATATTACTGTTCCGTTCCATGTACCTACTCTGCCGGAGGTCTCTTTATTTCCCTAGTTAGTTGGGGGTATCCAGTTAGTAACCAGTCGTCAGCATCGTTCTCACGCAAAATATCGTTACCTTTCTGAAGGGTCCAAATAAAAAAAACATCACTGTACAACAGTCAACATGGTTAAGAAATTGCTAATATAGAGATTAGAAAAATTTTGTGAGACTTTCGCTGGGTTTGCGGTTCTGTTCTGTCCTATTGATTCTACTTCTTACAAGGAGCTCAGGTTTATTTTTTAAAGTTTATGTAGAGTAGAGTAGGTAGTAGATTAGATATGAGAGAGATTTAATTGAAGGCGCGTGCAGGATATACTGAGATTACTTAACAGAAAACTAACTCTGATGCTGATAGTTTGATATCAGTGTATATTTAAAATTAGCTGTCGCTGCAACTTGAATTTTATTTCGCCTTTTGTACCAATCCCCTTGGACTAGGCGTTTGATCTGAACCACTGCTTTTCAAGGCCTAGCTGCGCATTTGACGATCAAGTCAGGGACGTAGCTACAGTCGTATCAATGATACGGGGCTCCCAAGTTATAGGGGCCCCAACATGTACACAACTACAGTACCACAAATAAGGCTTTCATTACTAAAAAGAAGCCCCGAAGTAGTTTTGATGCGGGGCCCACTCAGTACTAGCTACGACAGTGGATCAAGTTGCTAGGGCTCTTTCACACCAGTAAACTTGTCACACATAACAAAAGCACCAGACAGTCAAGAGCTAGTTTTCAATAGAAATCATCTGGGTTCCCTTTTACACGGGGTCAACTGGTACTCCCTGCTGTGCTAGTCTCTCAAACGCTCGAAAACCACGTTCTCTCCCCTAGTTGGTTCATCTAAAAATATATTGTGAGAGCTATTGTCTTAACACGCTGCCATTTGTGTATTGAAAGGAAGTGAAGCCTTTTATTGCTTCTTCGTACTCTTTGAAGACGCAATACACGATTCTCCTTTTTCCTTACTATATTTTCCTTTTCAGTCAACTTTGTATCACGTTTGAAAAAAATTCTCTACCCTCTTCGTTCTCGAGATTTGGAGACAGAAATGAATTGACTGGTGCAAAGTTGCTTCGTTTGAAGTGGGACTTCTTCAAGCCATCTATATCAACTTATGCTGAGCTCGAGGATTCATTTGAATCTCTTCACACTCACCGTGCTATTCTAAATCTGTAGGTGGAAGCATGGATTTCCATGTTTAGGATTTTCTGAGGCTAGAAAAATATTCTTACAAAATCGATCAATGGGAGAAACATTCTAAAATACGGTAACTTTTTTTTTTGACTTGGGATTTCTATTCAGTTGTAGAAAAGAATTTTTTCTACGCTTCCCATTCATTGGGAAAAAATTATGGAAGGGTTATTTTATGTACATTAAACACTTTGAATGTGAGAATCGTATTGATGCATTTTTTTGCAGGCTTTCAGTAGAGCGAGTTTCACGTAAAAAGTAAGGATTCAGTAGATTTGTTCTGGAAAGGTGGGTATCGTGTAAATAAAAAAAAAGGAAGAAAGAAATAAGAATGTATTCTTGAGAGAAAAAAGGAAGTAGTTATCGATTTATTAAAATTTTACTGAATGACCATACTCCTTCGATATTCAAGACCCGCGTGCCATAAGTTACGATGTAAAAGGCAAAAAAAAAGATTTTTGAATGGCTCTCAGCATATAAGTGATTTTAAGTTTCGTACTTAAGTTTAAAATTTTAAATTAAACTTCAGCCAAAAACAGCAAAAAATAAATAAATAAATAAATATTGATGAAAACAGAAGTCTGAAAAAAATTCATTAAAATAAGTAAAGGTGGTACAGACGAAATTAAGAAAATTTCAAATAATGGTAAAACTAATTAGACTTCTCACACATATCTAGATTTTTGAAGTAAGTTTCTCAACCGGATGCACCCTCTAAAAATGCAAAAAAATATGTATTTGTATTGTTTATTTTCAAATAAGTTCGAGATCTCATTAAGCATTTTATTTTGAACTTAAGAATAAACTTTCTTTGGATTCTGAAGTAAAAACTTTTCAACGGTTATAATCTGAATCTGTATTTGAAAAAGTTTATTCCGAAGTTTGCGATTGTATAAATTGACACAATATAACCATATAGGACAGAGCAATACAATATTATTAAGTTAATAAAATGGATATATAATAGATGAACTATCTTCGATGAATTATGCTTTTATGCAAGATTTCTACTGTGTGTTGAAATACCTTTTGTTTTCATGTTCTCGGAAAACACCAAGAAATGGAATTTTATGTGATTTGAAATGCTTGCGTGATGGCAATGTTTTTTCATATAAAGAATATAGCAATAATGCATTAGAGCGGTGCTTCTTAAAAATTTCATACTTACGACCCAATTTTTAATAATTTTTTTCATCGCACACCCTCCGACAATAAGAATGCATTCGAATTCAATAATAATATACTTTGACTTAAAGCTACAATACGACTTCCATTATAAACCGTACAAATTATCGCTACAAATATTAAATTTTGTATATAATTTTATGACATGCCCATAGGATCACTAGTAATTATTAAACTTGTTCGTAACTGAGTACTGTTAAATTAATTATAAAATACGTTGTGCAGTACTGTGCAGTTATAAGTGTATTATATCAGTGTAAATGTGTATTTTTTATGTTAGAATGTATTTTATTTTGCTTCCTTTCAGTAAATTAATAATTTAAAAAAAATATTTTTTTGTTTTCGATTTTTTGATTTAATCTCACCACCCTTGTGGGGTTATCACGCCCCACAGTTTGAGAAACACTGAATTAGAGATTAGATTATTTTTTCCTATGTAACCTGTTTGTTAACGAACTCTTAACTAAAAAAACGTTTATTTAATTTTAAAAATCTTGCAAGAATATTTCTTAATCCCCTTGTTCTATATTGAATCAATTTTCTTTTCAAATTAAGGTATCAGCTCTACTTACGAAATTGTATGAAATTTATGAATATCAGTTTTGGTACAAATGAATATCAGTTTTATTTTCATGTATCAAGTGAAGGTCCGTATCCTGATGCCACTAAACACTAATCGTGCAGAGTTTTGAGGCTTCTAAATTTGTTGATGGTCTAAGCCCTTTGGAGAGGGGGTGTCAGATCAGATGTCGTCCTTGTTACTTGACTGAGGCTCAAAATCACGAGGTCAGCCGCCAATAGCCTTCGTGTTGCTTTATGGTGCAAAGTTAAAAAACACTCATTTTTTTGAAATTGCTTCTTTGACGTTTTCTCAAGTATCCTTTGTGCATCTCACTTAAAAGACCCCAGATTTAATATGTAGATACGTTTTCATATTAATGTTCCGAAATATATCTCAGGATTTAGTTATTTCACCATTTGTTTTGCAAAATCATTATTATTCTAAAATATAAGAGATTAAATTAATAAACCATAAAACATTTTTTATTGTCTCCAATTTTATTGATTTTTCCGTGTTTCCTTTAATATTGTAGAAATGATTTCCTTGCTGAGATATAATGCGAAATAAGAAACTTTCAAACCCAAATGTGGTAAACAGTTTCGAATATTCGGAAGGACTTGAATCGGAAATTTTATGATATTCACCAGTCATATGGTAATTTAATTTGAACTTTCTTTGTAAATAGAAGCTTCACACAGAAGAAAATTGATAGCAATGTATAATTTTGCAATCGGAAAGTAACGGTATCTGCTCTCTCTCTTTTAGACCTAATATTTATTCCGTCTTTTAGAAATTCAAATCTCAAGCAAAAAAAAGTTCTTTTAAAAGAGAGAAAGAAGAATGACTTTCATCTAACCAATGTGTCAATAAATAACATTCTTATAAATATAGAACGTTGTGTGATAAATTAATTATTCGGATGGCGCTGTTCAGACTGGAGTTAGGGGGAGGGGTAGACTGAGAAAAACGATTACAGATTAAATTACATTTTCAATAAATCACCGAACTTCAACACAGATATCGGAATAATCAATCTCTTTTTCTTTGTTTTTTTTTGTTTGTTAATCAGTGCTAAGTGAAGGGACAGCTGTTTTACTTCACCCAACTATAAACAGGCAACTTCTTATTCGAACGACAAATGATCAACTTTTAAACCCTTTTCTACATAGCTGAAAAAAGATATGAAGTTACACATGTGGCACGTATTGTGCGCCATTTATTTTTTGAAAAATTAAATCATTCTTATATATCGTATTTTTTCAAAAAATTGTTTAAATATTACACATGTATAGCTTCTAATTACACTCGGAGTTCAGATAAATAGTTTGTGACGTATTCAACTTTCTGCTATTCTTGTTGACTGACGAGAACCCCCCCCCCTACACCAATATTGCTTTAAAAGGTAGTCGTTAAGATCAGAAGGGCTTTTCCCACTTTCAATTGTTTTTTAAAGTCATATATCTAGAATGGAATTTGGAAAACTAACTTCTCTTACTCCTTTTTCTATTGAGAAATGAATAAGGTGAAAAAGAAATATTTTTTTCAGGTGTCGCCTTAGCACTATTGTCTTAATTAAAATTCCGTTAAGTCACATAATGAATATACTTTTACTGTCATTTTAAGGGTTAAGAACAACAATTGAGTGAAACATGAACAACGCAACAAAACTGAACCCTTATCTACTTATTGTAAGCAAAAACTATCGCTTGTCTCAATGACTGATAGTAAGTAGATAAGAACAATAGATTATAATTATCGGCTACGGATTTTACTTATGCATTAATTTCCTGTGTTGTACCAATAAAATATAAATTAACTGTAAAAGAAAATTTTCAGCCAATACATTTCTAGTCTCCGGTGAAGAAGTTTTAGGAATTTAATTCCTAAGCTAATTTGGAAATAATTAGTGAAAGAGTACTATTATTACTTTATATGTAATGTTCTTCCATCTTCTCCTTAATTGATGTCATTATATATATATGTATAGTCTTTACTTCTTGCACAATTATATATATGTATATACCGAAGTTACCATTTTTTCTTTTCAAAACATTTAGCAAGGAAGTTTAATAATCAAATATTTAATTTTGAAAATCTATTACACTTGGACGTGTTAGCCTAAGAATTTAATTCTGTTAAAACACCTACTTATTGGTAAATTAAAAATTCTACTTACTATTATCCATTTTTATATATTACTTTAAAATAAGAGCAAAAATGTAATCTTTTAGAATTAGTTTAAAATGTTTGCCTAAAAGAGTTTTTATCACTGCCGAGCTTGTCTTCTTACTTCTTCTTTCTGAGATCAAATTACCTGTTTGTAGATGTCTCATTAACTATTATTTTTGCACGAGAAACGTAAATCTAATTTTGAGTAGACTCTCTAAAAAGTCGTGTTACGGAATTGCCACCGATTGAATTAAGAGATAAAAAGTAATCTAATAGCACAAAGAAGTTAGAAATTGTGTTTCACAAAAAACCAAAAGGGACGTATTAAAATAATGACCAAAAATCTTGAAATTACTTTCCGTAAAAGAACAAAAAAGGATGCAAAGAAAAAAAATATATATTCTGCTATACATTGAAGCGCGTTTAACAAAGTAAAAAGTTTTAGTTCCCCTTGTTACTTATGATGATTACTTATTGTTATTTTAGCTTTGTCTACATTGCTTTCTTTTTCTTCCTGCCATAATAGATAATGATTTTACGTATATGTTTTCTTTTTGAAAAGACGTTATATGAAAAACTGAGGGGAGAAATATTTCAAAAAATATTTTCTGTAATTTAGTAAAAAGGGAAAATAATGAAATGGTGTTTGTGTTCGTATTGTGTAATAGTACACCATTTGAGAAAACATAAGCCAAATTGAAATTCTTTGTAAAGTTTAAGAAAAGAATATTTGTGTTATTGTACTCCCTATAATTTTATGATATTGAATTTTTACTTAAAGTTTCCGGAAAAAGTTACTGTGATAAAAGATAAATACCTTTTCTTTTTTTAAGAACCGAAAAATTTAATGAATGACAAGAATTTAAAAATTTTAATTTTCCTATATTATTACACATATTACAATAATTGATACACGAAATTAAAGAAAAATTCTCCAAGATTTTTTCCCCCACTTTCGTTATTGTTACGAAGTGTTGTTGTTGTTGCTTATGCCACTTGATCGACAATAACATCAGATCAAGGTCCACGAAATTCATCGCGGCTGGAGCTAGATTTTTACACCTGCCGTTAGCCTTAGCTTTGAGTACCGTACAGGTGACAGTACAATTTCGCTCGGTTCCGCCCCAGTTTTGAGGGAGAATACTCTGGGGCTGGTCAGGAGTCTCGCAGATTTCTTCCCGTTCCACCAAAATCAAGAGAGGACTTTGCCGCTCGACGGCTATTTAGTGTACCCCCATACCGATGCCGTGAAGGCACTATATATTTACAAACATCTATGACTTCTCCGGGACTCGAACCCAGGCTCTACGGCATCGCAGTCAGTGGTATACATGACGGTCTATAATGGGCTAGGCACTATACCGGATGCGCGGTTCTGTGGAGAAGTAACACTCCCCATGAATTTGTGCAGTTGCAAAGAGATTCGCCAAAGGTGAATACATGTTGCAAATTTGGTTCTTTCTACAACTGTAAGAGAACTGCACACATTTTATGTTTTAACGTAGTATATAGTCCCAGCCCATTGATCTTTGAATGTACGTCAATTTGTCTGCAAAGAGAGATCAGGGCATGTGATTTACCCTTAATCACATGGCCATCAAACTCCCCACATCTTATACCACGTGTTTTCTTTTTATGAGATTGTGTTGAAAAAACATAATTTCGCACCACGATGCCGAAAACATTTCGAGAACTAAAGGAAGCTTTTGTACGGCATTAAAAGAACTATTGATAATGTGATACTACAAAATGTGTGGAGCGAATTTGGTTATAGATAGTGTACGGAAGGTGTCACTCCTGGAATGAGTAACTAAAAATAAAACTTTGTATACTTTCTTTAATTCCATATGTTACATCATATAATAGGTGCAATAATTTTGAAAATATGATTTTAAAATCCAGTTATTCGTATGTATTAACTCTGTATTACGCGCGCATCTTGCTTTTTATATCTACTTATTTTTGTGAAAACATTCACAGTGTTTTTAAAAATGTTTCTGTGTTCACGAAATAAAATCTGTGTAATAAATGCATTTCTACTTTTGACTGCGAAACTCAACTAGTAAACTGAATGTTTCTGTTTTTATATCTTTATATATTTGAAACATTTTTTATCTCACGTTTAAATTTTAAAATATTTGTTAGACAAAGTTCTCTAATGCTTAAAATATAACAAGATACATTTTCATAAATTCGATTTTATAGAATACTTTACAGGATATTTTTTTGAAAACAACTATCTTAAGGGTTATTCTCTCCCCTCCCCCCAATTTTTGTATAAAATGTTTTTTTTTTCCTAATGGGGCTGCGCATTGGTATTTTACACCTTTGCAGACCTAGTACATTCCCCAGGAGCTGGTATCACTTTTTAGCGCTGCACCATATAGGCGATACCAATTATAGCAAGCAATTTTGACGCCCAGTTTCCTCCACAGAACGAGACACCTGAGCTCTTGACGATGCGAACCTGTACAAGGATTTAATTTTGCCGAGAGCATCCACGCCAAACAGACACCCTAGGGATCTTTTGCATGTCGTATAATCATACGACATGGCCAGTGTCGATTTTCTGCATCACCGACTTGGGCCGGGGTCGAACCCGCAACCTTGGGTGCAGAAGGCCAGCGACAAACCAACCACGCCACTCAGCCGGCAGCATAAAATGTTCAATGGGCAATTAATATGGAATATTTCTGGTCGTGAACTCGTGACCGTTGTTCCAGGTCATGGGCTCGAATTTTTGTGTCACTAAAAACTGGTTGCATAGATGGACTGATGCACGTTAAATCTATCGAAGATCTAAATTCTTAACTTGGTGTGATATGGAACAGTTTGGGAAGTAGAGTGGCAGCTGAAATACTGTCTTCGTCACTTGACTAAGGGTTAGATTACTAGGTCCTCAACTATAGCTCTCGTACAGCTTCCAAGGCTGACATTAATAAATAATAAATACAATTAATATGATGATTTAGGCCCTTTAAAAACCAATCAACCAAAGTTTATTCGTAAATAAATAAGTTCAGTTCATTATTTCAAACATATAAACATATTGTAGAGATATTTGAATTTAAACCGTTATTTTACTTTCCAGGAAATTTCAATTAATTTTTTTTAAATAAAAGTAAATTGTAAAAGGATTTATAAATTGCACTTTCTATTTTCTTAAAATGAATTCTTAAAATTTTTAATAAGAAAATAACCTAAATCTTATATATTTATATTTATAAAATCTCATTATATAAAACTAGATAATTTAGAATTTTAGGAATAAAAAAAAATATTGCGGAGAAATTTAAGTTGCGCACGAGTGATTTTGAAAAGACGAAGATGTATTATTTTAAACAAATATAGTTTCTTTGAGATATAAGAAATTTACTTCCAAGAAAACCGTTGTTGAAAGCAAAATATTTTGAACTTTTTTTGTTTTTTTTTGTTAAACAATTATGTGTTTTTTCAAATTCTATGAACATAATAAACCTAAGTTAAGTGAGCGAGAGTGAGAGAATATTAACGTCGCACTGATTAGCAAAACGAGGGCTTTTTTGGTGACGGTCCACGTAATTTTGAGCCATGGTCAAGTGATGCGGACGACACCTGAGCTGGCACCCACTCTCCTAACTACCACACCACACCAACGGGAGGATGTTTGAGCTCTCGACAGATTTAATAAACTTAAGTTAATCTATAGTTGCATTGAAAATATCTGATATATCCGTACTTTAGTATATATATATATATACATATATATTTCAATTTTTTAAACTTACAATGAATATCAAGTTAGAAATAAATTTTTTCAATTTGCAACAAAAAGCTTTTTTAAACTACCACACAAATATAGTTTTAAAAGATTCAGTAAAATAAAAAAAAATCAAACCAATTAATTTTTTGTTTAATAGTTATGTGAAGTATTCTATTGAAAAAAATTCCTTAGAGAAACATAAACATGAAACACTTGAAAATAATTAATTTCTTCATTCCATACACGTTCCATTTCATTTAACGCACCGCCGATTTAAGTGATGCCATGAAGAAAATGCAAATTCCCTCATGAAAATTAAAGACCATTACATCTGGTTGAAGAAGCAACGGTCGTTATGCTTTCCTTAATAAGCTCAAAACCACGAATACGTGATTTTTTTTTTTTTTTTTTTATAGTTTAAACTTTATTCAAAAGAATAAATTCAAATTTTAGTGAAGATATAAATTCCCGAATTAGGGAAACCTACGATATTATTTTGAATAGATCTCTTTTTCATCATACACTTGCAAAGCATTTTTCTTAAATTACCCTTTCACCAGTAAAAATTTAAATATTTAAGAAACTTTAAGTATATTAAAGCTGGCAGTTTCGAAAATGTTCTTATAAACTAAGCCTTTTAAACAGAATTTATCCGACAGTTCTTAAATTCCTTTTATAATCGTGCTCTTAATGCATTTGTGTAATATTTTTATAAAAATACAAATAAATAATTGAAGCTAATGTTGAAAATTGTGAATGAATTTGAATATTTTTTATACTTTTGTGTTAAGAAACTTTTGTTTTTCAAAATAATTCTTTTTAATTTTAGTAATCTACAAAATTATTTAGTGGATTGCTCTTTTCCTTATTTATTCGATGTATCTAAAGGTGCGGTAACTCCTTCAGGTTTATCGATTTTTACGATTATTATTCGTATTATCTATTAGGACTTTATCGATTGTAATAACTAGTAATTTACAGAATAAATACATTTAATTTTACATTTAAATATACAATAAATTTACATTTAAATATTTAAGATTTAAAAGTTTCCTTTTTGTAAGTAATCTATATATATAAAGGAGAAAAGCGACTCACTCACTGACTGACTGACTGACTGACTAATCACGAAATCTCTGGAACTATTCAACCTACAGACTTGAAATTTGGTAGACATATTCCTTTGATAGAGTAGACATCAGCTAAGAAAGGATTTTCCGAAATTCAAAACGCAAGGGGCGTTACGGGGGGTTAAGGGCTTTAATAATAATTGTTTCCATGTTTAAACTACTTGATGTACAATCTTGAAATTGAGTAAGCGGATTACTTTCAGAGAGTAGAGATCCGCTACAAAATGAGTTTGCTGAAAATCGACCCCCAAGTGGCGTTGCAGGGGCTTAGGGGGCGTTATAGATAATTATTTCCATTTTTAAACTATTTGACGCGCTGTCTTTAAATTTGATACATAGATTTCTTTCGTAGAATAATGATCAGTTACAAAACGGGTTTTCTGAAAACAGACTTCTAAGTGGCGTTGCGGGGGATTAAGGGGCGCAATAGATAAATATATCCGTTTTTAAACTACTTCACCTACCTGCTTGAAAATTGGTAGGTAAGTTTCTTTCCTGGAGTAAATATCCGCTACAAAATGGGTTTTGGGAAAATTGACCCCCAAGGGGTGTTGCGGGGGCGGGGGTTTAAGGGGCGTTATAAATTCCTATTTTTAAGTTATTAGACGTGCAGTCTTGAAACTTAGTAAGCAGATTCCTCTCATAGGGTAGAGATACGCTAAAAATGGGTTTCGTGAAAATTGCTCCCAAGTGGCGTTGAGGGGACTTAAGGGGGGTTATAGATAATTATTTCCATTTTTAAACTATTAGACGCACAGTCCTTTATATTTGATAAAGAGGTTTCTTTCATAGAGTAGATATCAACTATAAGAAGGTTTTGTGAAAACAGACCTCTAAGTGGCGTTGCAGGGGAATAAGTGGCGTAAGAGATAAATATTTTCGTTTTTAAACTATTTGACCTACCTGCTTGAAAATTGGTAGGAATATTTCTTTCATGGAGTAAATATCCGCTACAAAACGGGTTTGGAGAAAATTGACCCCCAAGGGGTGTTGCGGGGGTTAAGGGCAGATATAAATAATTATTTCTTTTTTTAAACTATTAGACTCACAGTCTTGAAATTTGGTTAGCAGATTCCTCTCATAGGATAGAAATACACTGCAAAATGTGTTTAGTGAAAATCGACCCCTAGGTGGTGTTGCGGGGGTTCAAGGGGCGTTATTGATAATTTTTTTGCATTTTTAATTAATTGGACGCACAGTCTTCAAATTTTGCTAAGCAGATTCCTTTCATAGAGTGCAATTCCCCTACAAAATGGGTTTTGTGAAAATAGACCCAGAAGTGGCGTTGCGGGGGCTCAAGTGGCGTTATAGACAATTATCCTCATTTTTAAACTGTTAGACGTACAGTCTTGAAATTTGATAAGCAGATTCCTTTCGTAAAGTAGAGAACCGCTACAAAATGGGTTTCGCGAATATCAACTACAAAGTTTAATTTCGGGAGATTAAGAGACGTAATCGATAAATATTTCCATTTTTAAACTACTGGATCATCCTGCTTGAAAATTGGTAGGCATGTTCCTTTCATGGAATAGAGTTCATCTAACAAAGAGTAAAACGAAAATTGACTCCTAAGGATGTTTGCGTGGGGTCAAGAGGAGTTACAGAAAAAAATTCCTGTTTTTAATTGTTAGACCCATATACTTGAAATTTGTTAAGCATGTTTCTTTTGTTGAATAGGGATCCACTAAGAATAAATTTTAAGCAAATCAAGTTCTGGGGGGTTGCAGGGGGTTACTGGGACTTATTAACAAAAAAAATTACTTTTTTCGAGCTACAAGGACTATAATAATAAAATTTGGTTTGCATTTTTCTTTTGTTGAATTGAAATCCGCTAAGAGCGGTAATTTTGGAAAACGGCTCTCAACGGGATTACGGAGATATTTTTAGTAAAACCTGTGCTTTTTTCTGGTAGATTTAGACTTGAAATTTGGCTTGCATGTTCAATTTACGGAGTTGAGATCCACCGAAAATTGGTTTTGCGGGAATCCACTTGGTTTTTGAGTTACGAAAGAGCAAACATTATTCTATGCTTCAATTTTAGAGATTTTTAGAAAATACAAATTAGACGAGTTCTGCCCTTTTTTTTTTATCAACAGGTGACAGTTACAGGTATAAGTATATTTTTCAGTTCAATCGAATTCTTAATGCTAGGACTTAGATATCAATAATTTATACATATGTATAAGCAGTAAAAATTTATAAAACATCATGAAATACCCAGCGAAGCGGGCGGGTAACAGCTAGTTCTTTATAAAGCTTCTGCCCACTAAATATTTCAAAGTTTGTTATTGATGTGGAATTTGAGTAATCATGTTTACCAACTCTCTGTCAGCAGTCTGCTGACGAATCACAGATTAAGTTTAGACTCAAAATCCTCACGGTGTAGAAGCTTGGTAAGTGGGCTGCCAACTCAGATATCGCCCTTGTTACTTAACCGAGTTTCAAAATTATGAGTTTCTATCTCTGGTGTATCTTCTGGTAGTGATATTAACACACAATTAATAAATTAATTAATTTAGAATTTAATTTTTTATACAAGAGACTAGTCTGTAAAATCTCACTATCGTTTTAACTTGAAAATGTTTTGTGATACAGCAAACCAATTTATAAGGAATTTCGCTTCCCTGCAATGGCCTTAATATAGGCAGTGAAGCGGCTTCTAGAGGTATTCTTCAAATAATCACTCCAAACAATTTTAGATTTACCCCGAGTCATCTATTTTTATCGCCTAATTTAGGGATTTGGCGACATTTGATGATGAGAGTTGTCTCCCAGACTAAAATATTTTCTCTTTCCTCTGAGAACTATTTTTTTCAACCACAAATAACCCTTCAACAGGAAAGAAAATAAAGTGAAAACTGTCTAACAATTTATTAATTAATAAGTGGAAACTAAAAAATTACTAATTTAAATATTAAAATAAATATATTCATAAGGTATAATTATTTTACATGAGGAAAATATTCTTTCAATTTAAAAAAATGTGAAATAATTAGCTTCAAATTTGTATTATAAATAAAAAGAAGAGTACTAGTATACATAAATGTATAATTTTAACTTTAATATTAATAATATTAAGAGTAATACTAACTAATTTAGAATTAAATATACACAATAATATACACATATAATAATAGTTATTATCAGTATCAACGAGAACACGAATTAAAGGAAAATGTAAGAGTAAAATAATTGTTTTAAAATATCATTCGAGAGGAAATATATTCGTATATTTATGAACACACAAACTTACAGTTATGAGAATATACTTATACTAATTATTTAGCTCAGAATTCCCTTATTCATTCATGCGTTAAAAATTTTATTTAACCATTTCAGTACCATATTGAGAAAATTAATTATAACCGAGAAATAAGTGAATGTGTTTTTTTTAATTTTCTGTAAACTTCAATCACAATATAGTGGTTAAATATTAGAGAAATTATAAATACGATGGAATTTTTTTGGTGGAAATTTCAAACTGAAAAATATATTAAAATTTTCTTGTACTTTCAATAAAGGCGAAATTTATGTGTAGTTCCTTATGAACAAAATAAACAAAATGTAGCTCTTATGTAATATTTATAATAATTGATTATAAAATAATACTTTAACTGAATATTACCGATTGTAAAGTTCAAATCATTATCAATTATTGAAATTATTATCGATTGGATGTGTCGCACAAGTAAAATCTCTTGTTTTTACTTTTACATTTTGAGTCACGTGGTGGGAGTGAAGAATTATTAACGTCTCTCTATAAAGTAGCACAAGGCCTATTGGCGACGGACCTAGTAATTTTAAACCACAGTCAAGTGTGGTGGACAAGACCTGAGTTTGTTCCTCCTTTTCAAAATACTACACCGTGTCAAGGGTGGACTTTTAGCCTCTACGGATTTAACGTGTATCAGTCCTTCTATAAATCAGACCTTCATTGGAAATTGAACTCGAACCCGTGACATTTCATCCACTGCTTCACAATAACCACAAGACTACCTCGGCCGTAAGCCATGTGTAATCTCAAAGGGCTTAAGTTTGGATATTATTGTTGTTTTATGCATTTTTATTCAATTCTTTTTCTTTTATTTCCAGATACTGTTCAAGGATGGTCCTTTCCAAAACCTCAGACAAAGATAAAGCTTCCCGTAGATTTTCCAGCCTTTAGACCCTTTTATAGGGTCTTGGTTCTTCCAGAATCAATGGACAGTTCTGAGGATCTCGTGGTGGACTTCCACCTTCAGCGATTCAAAATACACTTGCAGGACAATGGTCAAAGTAGTGTGTACAGAAAGCGGATTTTTAGTATAGACCACGGAAATGGAACCATATGGTTGAATCGCCGTTTGGTAGACATGGAATTCTACAAGAATACCTCTCAAGGTAAGGATTTCATCTGGTTACCTTATTTAAGAAATGTTGCCTCTAGTATCTATGACCGTATTATTGTTGCTAATTTGAGTGGGGGAAAAGCAGCGAAGGATCTCATTTCTTTGAATGTGATTACATGGAGTGAAGTGAACTGATTAAACTGTTAATTTTATTGTTGTCGTTTGGCAGCAATATATTGTTATTCTATGCTGTTTATCTTTCTGGCGAATGTCGTGTAACAATGTGTCTCAAATGCTTTCTCTGATTAAGAAGCAGCATTATAAAGTTTATTTGCTCTTTTATGATTTGTGGAACAACGTTTAACCATAAGCAGGTATTTTGAACACGCGTATTAGAAATTCAATGTCTTCCATTAACCCAGCACAGTCCATTCTTAAAGAATATTTAATAATTTTTTTAAGGGACATGGACCAACAGATGATTACACGAAGGCAAACCGGTGTGTATAGACAAAAAGAAATATTATTACAGATTATTCACAATAGTGCAAAATATTATAAACATCCTTTATAACGTTTCAAAAAAGACTCGATAGAACAGTTCCACTAGTAAGACAGATAGTCTCTTTCTCTTATCGCAGTTAGCGCACAGATTCTGATCTCAGCCAAATGGTCGTGGTAGCCAAGTGGTCAAGGTAACGGACTCGTAACCAGCGTATCATGAGTTTGAGTCTCTTTCTGCTGAAGACCCACCATGTGGGGGGGGGCGATGCACGTTAAATTTGCCAATGCTCAAACGTCCTAACGTTGGTGTGATGTGGAAGCTAGGAGAGGGGGTTGCCACTCAACGCGTCACTTGATCATTGTTCAAAATTACGAGATCCGTCACCAAAAGCCCTGGAGTAGCTGAATAGTGCCACGTTAACATTCACTCACTCGACTGAACTCTCTTCTGTTTTGAACTGACCTTTGTTTCAAAGATCCTTTTTATAGCCTCATGGTAATATCTAGAAAGGTCTATCTTAGAGCCTTGTCGATAATTCTGTGGCGATGTCGTGTCGTATATTCAATGGTTGCCGTAATCTTACTTTTTAAGTTCCCGCTAGTAAGAGAACATTGACTGTAAAACTGAATTCTTCCCAGGGAGAGTATTGCCCCAGGGTAAACAACATACGTGGCGTGTTTTAATATTTAGTATTTGAAATATACACTTCAAATTTTTGTGAATATGTAAATTTTTTTATTATCTTCTGAGGCATATTTGCTGCAGGAATAAAGATCTGAGAGATGTTGGTTTCGAAGAATATAAGGAATATTTTTATTTCCATTTCTATCTTTTAGGCTCTTCATGGATATTTTTAAATCGTTTTTCTTAAGTGGGGGAAAAAAAACTTATTTCTAACATTTGTGAAAAACTTTCTTTTTCACTTTTAACAAAACTATAGTAAAAAATGAGTAGAGAGATAATTGAGAAATAATTAAATATTTGAGAAATAATTAAAAATTGTTGGACTATAAAAATATTTTTGAGTCATATGTTTTTCATTTCTGCTTTACATTTTACCGTATATTTCCGAATATAAGCCGATCAGTGTATAAGTTGAGAATATGATTTTCTTCAAAAAATTACCTGAAATGAGAAACTTATATATAAACCGAGTTTGACAAAAAATCCTGCAGTTTTTAAATATGTCACGATGAAGGTGAAAATGTTGCTAAGCGGATAAAGCGTATATTATATTTCCTAATCAAGTTGTTGTAAAGTGAAACACCAGACGCCAACCACTATACATTTATTTCCGGTTAACTATTTGAAGCTAGTGATTCTTTTTCATTTACTTCCTTGTACACGATCTGTGCTGATCATAATTTCTACCTCTTTTTTTTTGTAAATGAGCAGTAAAAGAAATGAGTGATTGTTGACCTATGTTTCATGCCCTAGAAACTTGCTGCATGTTAATCATGGGCATTTAGGCATTGCGATGAGAGAATCTGAGTTTTACAAACTAGTCCCAAATTAGGATTTTGATACTGGCTTTATAGGATTTTTAAAATAAACTTTTCATTTAAAACACTCAAGATATTAAGAGGTTAAAATTATTTGTACGTACCTAAAGGGAAATAATAAAAAAATACTCTATTCTTGAACAACGTTTTTTCCGAGATCAGCAGATCCAGCTGGTTGCTTACTTTAACTTAAATTTTTTTAAAAAAATCGGGGTTTTTTTACATGGACATATGTGGTAATGCTTCATTGAAATAATATGCATTCGATTTAGTATTATTGTGCATGATGAGGTAGTAATTTTCATGATAGAATAGATGAGAAAAATTCCTCGAGAAATTTTGAAGCTGCGCACTAGGATTTTACATTCAACAGTTTCCTATTTTGACATTTCTATATTAATTTGGAAAATATTCTTGAAATCAGAATAATTCTGACTTCTGTCTTTATTATAATTCCTTAATACCTAATTCCATGGTCATTAAGACGAATATATTCAATTATATTTTTGTATCATTTCAATAATTCAGTCCATCCTTTTCTCATTTTTGTTAATTGGACGACACACATGGAAGACATGTTAACGGCAAAAGAAGATTACATACACTCTGACTCTATAAGCCAAATAAAGTACATTTCTCGGATGACTAGCAGAACCGAGAGAAGACTGTTGTAAATTAAATATAAATACAATTAATATTTAATTTACAACAGTCTTATCTGCTAAACTGAGCTTATCTTTAAGGAAAATGTGTTTTGAATACTTTTGAAAACGCTTCATTTCCTATAATTGGATTAGATAAACATTTTAAGCTGAGCTTAACTGGAATTAATTCATAATTACATTTTAAGATTAGTATTAAGCTGTCTCTGTCGGGATTCAATAATGCGCTTTAATTATTAATGCGGATCTTTGTAAGAATATTTTCTGGTAACAATAACCGAGTAGTCCTGTTTGCAATCTCGTGGCTGTCTTTGTTTCTATCAAGTCGTGGATTGAAATCCTAGTGGCATGAAAGACTCGCCATGTGAAAGAGCTGAGACATGTTAAATCTATCAAAGTTTAAATTTTAACATGGGTGTACTGTGGAAGTTTCACCAAAGATAACTTATGCGTATATGCATGCTTCAATATACTTATACCAGTAGAGCACACACAAAGTTTTCAAAGGGAGAGTCCATGGTCGAATGCCCCCCAACTCGTATCATACCTCAAGACAACACCAATTGATGCTTCTGATTTTGTTAACAAAAACAGTAAAAAAAAATTAATGAATTAATAATTAGCATTAATTAATAAAATAAATGGTTAATTACAAGTACTTAATTAATTTTTACGTTATATATGTATAGGATTATCATCAATCGAAAAAAACTCACGGGCTTTGGGGGGTGTCCGGACCCCTAGGACACCCTCCTTATGTGCGCCACTGACTTATACATACATTTTATGAAAGATTATCCACGTGGTTTTTGTTGAATTTAAAATATGGCGTTTTAAGAAACCATCCAATCAAGAAATTGTAAATAGACATCTACATTTTTCAAACAGAACTTAATTTAAAAGGAGTGAAATGACAGAAATTAGTATATATGTCAGAATATGTAGTAGACAAAAGAACACACTGACTAAACTAAAGACTACACCGACAAATCAATAGTCACTGAATAAGAAGCAACGGAAAATTATATAAAACACAAGATCTTTTGTTAGAATATAAAAACTGATAATATTAAGATGAATCTTTATTGTTATCTAATGATGAGGTTTGACTGCAGTAGTAAATAGATGCGACTGCAATACTTAAATTGTATCAGAAATAAAATTATTCTTTGCATTAATGTCCCATTATACCTACAGAAAATAGTCCAGCGTTAATAACAGTTGCAGTAAGCGTAATTTTTTCTTAGATTAGTAGATAATTACCACATTAGTTTCAAGTTTTATTTGGTGAGGTTCATGCATGCTTCCTGTTGGAAGATATACAGAAATGGATTCTTTCATTATAAGTGTTCCAAAATATATTTGTGAGATAAGGAGATTTCTGATTGGTAAAATTTTGTTATTTTGGTAATCATTGTACATTGAAAAGGAATTTGTATGCATAAAGTATCTGGAAGATAATAAAACTGTCTTTTTCATGGATAAATAAGACAAACGATTTACGAAATTACCCAATTTTTAACAATTTTCTAGTAAAAGTCAAATATATTTTTAAAATATATTATTTCATGGAACACTTATTTCAAAAAACTGTTAAGGTTTTAATTCTTTTAAAATAAACCATTAAGCATAGGGGAAGCATGTTTATGTAATAAACATTAAGTTAATTTAAATGCTTTTTTGGAAATGATAAATGTGCCCGATTATGATATTGAATGAGGAATAATGGAAAACTGAAATACAATATTTGATTGCCTATGTAGACATGCAGACAGCGATAGAAGAAGTAAGAAAGCTAAAAGAGAGAGAGAGAGAGAGAGAGAGAGAGAGAGAAAAAGAGAAAGTGATTGAGTGATTTTGGGGTTTATTGGCGCAAGAGCCGATTTCGGCTATACTGCGCCAAAAACATTTGTTTTAATATCTGTGGTCTAGACGGGAAGAGAAAGAAAGAATGAATTGAATGACAAGAAAGAGGGTCGAAAATAGAGAAGGATCACTAGGGTACCCCGGGTTCGTGAAGTCCGTGTTTACCAAAGACAGTAAACCCCGTGGGAAAAGGAAAAGATCACTAGGGCACCTCGGGATTGTGACACCCATACTCACCTAAAGAAGGCGAGCCCCCTGAGGGGGAAAAAGAGAAAGAGAGAGGGGAGAAAGAGCAAGAGAGGAATGTTGAGAGAAAGATAAAGAGGAAGGAGAGTAAGAGAAAAAACGAGGAGAGAGTAAGAGAAAAAACGAGAAAGAGAGAGGGAGAAATTGAGAAAAAGAGAGGGAGAAAATGTAAAGAGAAATTAAAGAGAATGAGAGAAAGAAGAGAAGGTCAAAAATGATAGAAGGAGAATACATTAAATATTACATTCATATATCTGGTTTGCAGACTTAATTTTTCTTTTAACATTTCTTGTCATGTTATAATTATTAAATATTTAAGGTAGTTATATACATAAAAAATAAAATATATTAAGTTTTTGTAAAATAGTTGCACCCAAATAATGTTCTACAAAACAAGGAATCATAAAATTATAAAATTTTACATCATTAAAATAATTTTGTTTTTTAGAAATGTAGAATAGACGCCTGGAAAAACTTTCCAGAAAACAAAAAAAAATTAGTTTATTGAAACATATGATAAAAATTCGCAACAGCCTTGCATTCTATATCTGAGAACTATTTTTATTAATCGTAATGTTGTCGTGTGTTGCTTGGATTAGAGAATTTTTTCGTGCTTTTAAATTACACAAAGGGATTTTTTGTTAGGTATCCAAGCACTGTAGCAAGAAATTTTAATTTATCTGAAAGGTTTATTGAACTTTTTACAGAAATTTTGTAGTTTAAAAAATAAACTTAAGTCTTTCTTTTTGGCAGAGAGCACCTTTCTTTTCTAAAGTTCTATTAAAAATAGATTATAGCTTTAATATTTATGAATTTGAAGACGAAGAACACAGATTTTTTCAAAGAGAAAACAAGAAAATAAACCACTTTTTAATTTGCAATAAGTTGAATTAAACATGTAACAAAACAAAAACTATCTTAAGAACTTTTTTTATAGCGCTTTCTTAATTTTTCCTCAGAAAAAGCATGTTGTTAGTGCCACTAATTTTAAAAATAATCTGAATTAATTTTACCTTTTAATTAATTCTTTAACAATTCAATTGATATCAGTACAATCCGCTATGTGAGCATAATGAAAACGCATGACATCGTGTCTAATTAAAGATGACATTTAAATTAATACAAAATCCACTTAACAACACCATCGTCAAATGAATTACTTCTTAAATATGCATTCAAAGAGTTCCCAATTTCATTATTTTTCATTGTCCCTCAGAAATCTTTCTCGAGAAAGAATAATAATTCTTTATGAAGAGAATTTGAACAATTTAATGAAGTACAATATTAGTGTATTCTTATACTTAAATTGATTTATTTAACTTTCACGTTTGAGTTGCTTTATTAAATGAGAGGTTTTCTTAAATGAGAGAGAGAGACAGCCAGGGCTTAATTCCTTTATGCCTATTATAATTTTGACACATTTATTTTATGGAAACAATTACATAAAACCATTGTATAAATTCCAATAAATTGAGCTTGAGCCGTTCTTTGTTGAACCGTTGATTTATTTCTGAAGTAAGTTACTACTGAATGCAATGAAGGAATGCTTTTCCCTAGATAACCTTTAAAGGAAAGCATTGGAATTAATTTAGCATAGTACGGAAATAAAATTGGGAAAACACTCGGACAAATACATGTTAATATAGGGGGAGATTGTTTAGAATATAAAATTGCTTGTCAATGTATTTTTTTTAAAAAAAATTACTTCTTAACATAATTTGTGTAAAATTGATTTGTAAGGCAAATTCAAAATACATGAGAACGTATTACAGTCTAACTCCATTAACACATAATTCAGTTAAACTTGATAAATCATCATCATAAACAATCGCTTGTCATATCATTCGTAGACACTGAGACGTACTAATTTTTAATTTTTGTTTTATGAAATTCAGATTAGTCTGTTGTTCGGATGACCTGGTTCAAATGACTCGACATTACATAGGGTCTAGTAGGAGTCGATAGTTTTACTGATGATAATTTGAGAAAAGTCTACGCAAAACTGGAAATAACAAGCTAAACTAATTATTTTGAAGAAGTATCGTGAATAATTGATAGTGACCAGTCAGTAATAAAGATTTCAAAAGAAAAAACATATTGTTAAAGAAGCTTTAGGTAAAAAAGTATCAGATAACGAGAAAGAAGTGGGTATACTAAAAAAGAGAGACCAGTAACATAGTAGAAAATCTTCAGATTTATGCAGGAATATCCCAAAAAGATTTTTTTTCATTTCTACCAATACATTTTTTAAAACAATTTATTAGTGACGAAATTTTATTTTACTTACAAATTTAATGCGAAAACAACAACGTATCGCGATAAACTTAGAGTATATAAAAATGTGAAAAGCAACTTACACACATAAAATAGTATTTTTTTTAGCTATATAATCATTTAAGTTCATAAGGTGTGTATGGTTTGCTTTAAATAAACAGAATTCCGACCTATGTAGAAATCTAATTTTTTTTATAAGTATCCTTTTGTTTATTTATGAAGGTATCATTTTTAACCCAGCGTATAACGCATATTCGTAAATTTCGATCTTGTTTTTTTGAGTTAAAGTGCATGTTGTATGCCAGATTTTGCGGTAATTCTTTTGATCTTGGTAATTCTGGAGAATTTTGTGAATGTAGAAATTTTGGTATTCTTCTATGATAACGTTGATTTTAGTATAAGGTTACAAGGGTATAAAAATACTTTGCTGGTTTTTTTCGTGTGAGTTCATTAAATGAATAATAAAAGAACCTTTACTTCGAAGCACACAATATTGATTTCGAGCTGCTTATGCAATAGAAATACTTCGCAGAAAGTTTTTAGTATTGATTTGGGGATGTAAGCTTTTTCAAGGGACAAACACACTCGCTTTGTTTATGTTTTTAACGGTGCAAGATTGTTTTGAAACCGAGTCTTAAAACTAAGTTCTGGTCTTATGCGAAGGAGAGTGAGAGTTTAGTTTGGAAAACATTTCTATAGCTTACTTTCCAAGAATATATTATTTTTACTTTTGGCTCTGATTTTGTGAATTTTATGGAATGTTTTCATTGAATATCTCTATTTATAACATGATTTTGCTATGTGGGTAAAGTAAAGTTTTTAAATAGATATATTATTGGATATTGGATTAAATGCTAACGAGATAGCCGATAGTTTGGCCAAGTCTTCTAATGCTGAGACCTGCTGGGGCAACATTTACTGAACTCTTCTCCATTAAAAGGATAGAATTAAATGCACTTTGGAGAATACCCCGTACCAGAAAGTCTTTTAGGAGTGTCACAGGCACGAAACTGATCAGGGCTTCCTTGTTATATTCTTTACTCTTGACTAGGTTTTAGGAAATCCTATTTTATTTTGGGTTTTTTCGGATTTTGGCAATTTTTGGTCCTATGGAGAGCTGGAATAAGAAACAACACAAGAAAGTGATTAACCTTTATATTAAAATTGTAAGCATCCTATGTCACACACAGCACAATATTGTTGCAGGAATTTCTCAGATACTTTCTTCTTTGCCGAAATGGTATCGGGGACGGAAAGATTGTTTGCAGGTCTAAAAAAATCTCGTTCAATATTAGTAAATAAATAGGATTAACCTTAGCGATCAACATTGAAACGAATTTGGTCGGCAAATGTTTCCACAACCAAATCTAGTGAAAAAACTAGATTTTTCTGTATTTTTTTCAAAATCTCTAGATCTGGAATTTTTATTAAAGTTGCAAGCATCCTATGTCATTTGTGGATATTGTTACAGAAATTTCGGACTGTGCTTTTGTTTCTCTGCCGAAGCAGTATCGTGGCCGGAAAGATCGTTTGCTCTGGTCATAGAAGTTCCTTCTTTCAATAATGATATTAACGATCGGCTGGGTACCAAATTTGGTCGCCAAATTTAGAGACAAAAATAGATCCTTCTGGATTTTGTAAAAATCCGTAAAGATTTTAGAAGATTATTTCTTGAAAAATTTCGAGATATCACGACTAGTTTATATAAGGGCTATGCAGAGAAACAACGAATCAGTGTTTGAAAATGTACTGTGCACTTTCATTGACTGAATGCGACTTTGTGACCACGTACTTGTATTGCCGTGCGAATGACATCGTGCTATTACATATTTTTCGCGTAATGTTGCGGACTTTACATGTTTTAATTGTTTTTTTGTTAATTGAACCTTTGTAATAATTGGATAGTTCCAAAATAAACTATACTTTGCTCCGAAAGAAACTACAAGTACTTGTTTTATGAGTGGATCTTTCTTATATTTGCAAAAAAATTCACCTCGAAATAATATTAATAATTAATTTCTTATAAAAAATTATTTTTATCAATAGTATTTTTTATTGAATAAAAATTAATTAAAATATTACAGATTAATTATGATACTTAAGTTTAAAACATTTTATATGTCATTGAATCTTTTTAAAAATCCGATTTGATTAGAAAAAGATAGGAAAAAATATTTTTCGTACAGAAAAGATTTGGATAAAATATGCAATCAAAATTGACCAAAAAAGAGCTTTTTAAAACTTGTAATTTATAAAATAATCTAAATTTCCCCAAAACAAATATTTATTCATTTTCACATGAAAACTGAAAACAATACATTTCTCTTAAGGTATTTTTTTAAAATTTCATTTCAATTGATTTATTTATATTCCATTTCAAAAAAGCAATGGAAGATTTATAAAAGGTGTGCAGTTCTTATGTCTATGTTTGTTACATTTGACCTACACTTGTATCAGTAAACGATAAGTAAGAAACATTTCCTTGCAAAAAAACCGAAACATGTACTTAATCTGACCTTTTCAGACACGTAAAAAAAACTTTTTTTCGTCTGCATCATTGCTTAGACAAATAGAAAAGAATCAATAGAAGATTGAAAAACAATGTTCTTTTCTAGTTCTTATTTTCATCCTTCGTCCCGAACAAAGTATACATAGCATACAAATTGAAGTTTACCATTGTTTCTTTTTCTGTTTTGGTTCGTTATATATTTAAATAGTTAAGCTAATTATTTTCAAGTAAGAATTCCTATTGGAGTAGTGAAAATAATTCACTTTGCTTGCATACACTAACTTAAAAGTAACGATTTTTGTTTTTTTTACTTAAAGGAACTGAGATTGTTAAGAGAATTGTTAATTTTTTTTAAAGATAAGCATTATTTTTATTTATGAACTACATTAGCTTGAGAATCAAAGAACAATCGAATGTGCATGTAATTAAGTGAAAAGGATCACAATGGACATCAAGTGAGTGGATGGAAAGTTTATTTACAGCTTAAAGTGCTTTATTTTTAATAATATTACGTAAACAAAGCTCCTATTTGAACTATTTTTTCATCCAGAAAGAAAATGGAGTTTTCGTTTCCTTTTTCTTATGCAATTTAGTTGTCAAGATTTTTAAATACTAATACTTTATGTTTTTAAGCAGTTAGCGTGCCCGCTTCGTAAGTCTAAGGTTGCGGTTTCGATCCTGGCTGAAATCGATGGATTTTCTGAATGTGAAAATCGTAAGCACACATTTCATATAATAATGCGACATGTAAAATATCCATTGAGTATCAATTTGAGTCTGGTACTCTCGGCAAAATTAAATTACGACAATATTTAGCATCCTACGAGAGCTTGAATTAAAAATTAATTCAAGCGTCCGAATTGGGTAGCAAGGCCGCCACTAGAGGGTGCCACCATGAAATGGGTTTCACCGTTAGGAACTTGCCCTGTGTTAAAAGGCTAAGTTGCTAAAATGCAGCCCATTATAAACAGTAAAATCAAGTACAAATTGTAGATATTTTTAACTAGAATAATTACTGTAAAAGATGTTTCTGAGTAATTATTATCGTAATACATCTTTTGTAAATATAATGTGGTTGTGGTAGCCTAGTGATCCTGATCGTGAACTCGTGGCCCATCGCGTCGTAAGTTAAAGTGCATCTGAAGACTCGCCGTTTAAAGGGACTATTGAACTTTAACTGTGTCTTGTCTGAATGGCCTTCCATGGGCGTGATGTGATGGTTCAAAGTGGGTGTGAGAGCTCGGGTATCGTCCTCGTTACTTGACCAATGTTTATGCTAAAGCGTATATACCCTGCGGTGAAAAAAGGTTTTTTTATTTCCTCTAACTGAGTGCTTTTTTTATTGATCCTAATTCATAAATGCTGAAAAAGACCCTCAAACAGTTAAAGTTCTAGGAGGTTTGTTTTAGGTTCATAGATTTTAGATAATTTTGATAAATTTTCAATTATTTTTCTTTTGAATAGTTCAGTATAATTTGTAAGTTTTTCTTTTTTATTGTTTTATGGATAATTTTCCTTTAGATATGGGTATTATTTTAACTTAAAATGGGATGGTATATTTAGTATATTGTAATATATGGAAATTTTTTTTCGTTCATTTTTGTTATATTTTTATTATATGTTTCTTGTCCACATTTGCGCTTTTTATTTTCGCCAATCTGTTAGTTAGTTAAAAAATAGTTGATTGTAAAAAAAAAAAAAAAAATGAAAATCAATGTAAATCTTAATGAGAAATAATGCTCAAAAAATTTTAACAATATTAATAGAATTCTATACTTAAAGAACCAATTACATAAATGAATAAAAAGTATAAAATAAAATATTTTTAGCATATTTCATTTATGTAATTTCTTGCTTTTTTATTTTTTCAATCAATGATCAAAAATGCATTTTTCAATTAAAATTTGTTATCATTAGCTTACATTTTGACGGGTTTTCTAATTATATAAATTTTATATTCATAGTCCTACATCAGCGGAGGCACTCATATAACGTTGTGATTTCCCTCTTTTAAAACTCTGAAAGGCTTAGCTGGAAAAAATTGAAAGATGTGCTGTACAAGACTAGATTAGTAATTTGTCCCTAATGAAAAATTTTTTTACCAGAAATTGGATTTTGATCAAGACTATTAAGTCGGGGAGGGATGTTCAAAATCTTGGGGGGGGGCGGGTCCGTGATGTCACACTGATACATGAAGGTGGGCTGCGGCTATTCAAAATTTAAGAACCACTTTCCGCATTGTTTCCTAACTAAAATTTATGTTCTCAATGTCTTAGGCAAAAATAACAGTAAAAACTACTAAAAATAAAGAAATCTTTCTGCACAAAGTTATTTTCAAGAATAGGGTTTAAAGTTACATTTATATTAACAAAGTAACTGATAATAACCATCAATTATTGTACTAATGATAGGAATCTTAATGGTAATTATATTTTAGAGTGGTAGCGCTATATTAACTTTGTACTTTAGGAAATTATTTTTTAATTGAATGAACTAATGTAATATCCATTCGTAATAATACGTAGTACGACATATTGATTTATTTTATGCTCCGAAAGCAGTACAATTTGAAACATTGCGATATGGATGAGATATTTTGGGTTGTAATTATACATACTATCACTAAAATGCTTATATAATTAGCAGGTCTTAGTTAAATTTTTAAAAACTATTTTAGATTAGAAGTAAAATTACTTTTGTGTTAGTTTTGTATATATATATTGTCACTAATTGAGGGGTTTAGCATGAAAACAAGGTCAGAGTTATTTCCGTTAAATTTGAGTTGTGTATACTTCAAATATCTGTGTGTGTGTTATTAAATAGCTTGCCATTTATTATTTGAAGTAACCGAACATTTTTGAAACGTTAATTCACGAACATTCTAAATTGTTCAGAATTCTGATTCAATAATTGTAATCATGAAAGACATTTTAATTTTTTTTTCAGAACTTCTTATCTGTAATTCTCTTAATTTCCCTCAAAGATCTTCTATTGCTTAACATTAGAAAAATGTCATTACAATTATTATTAATTACTATATGATTTGACGTAAGTTGTTACATGTCTTTGATATCAAAAAGTATCCATTTATTTCGCAAAGCTGTTTGTTTTACTATAAAAGTGAAATCTTGTTATAAAGTTGTTGATTTTGGTGCAGGGATATCATAGAGACTCTGGAAGAACACTATGGTCGCGACAGCCTAGTGGTCATAGTCACGGAGTCGTGGCTTGCAAGCCATGAGTTTCATATTAGAGTCACTGAAAACTCGCCACAAGAAAGGCTGATGTTCAAAGTTATTTCATTGGTGTGGTGTGGTTATTTGAAGAAGGGCTAGCAGCTCAATCGCATTCCTCGTCGCTTGACCATGGTGCAGAATTACAAAGTCTGTCGATTTTACCCTCTTGTTGATTTATAGAGCGACGTTAATGAAACACTCGCTCACTCTGAAACAATGCTAAATTCTTAGGAAATTAGTTTATTAGGGGCCTTTCTGCACATAAGATGTTGAAATTGTTGATTTCTTAAAAATATAGAATTAGAAATTGTATCGTAGGTGTTTTAAATGAGCTGATGAATTGTGAGCAAAATTGCTTGATATAAAATTTTGAAGTGATTTTTTTTCCTCTTAATTCTTTTTTCTTTTTTAAACTTAATAGTGACCAGTGGTCTTCCCACTGTGATCCATTGAACCCTGGGGTTCAAATGCTAAATTCTTAGGAAATTAGTTTATTAGGGGCCTTTCTGCACATAAGATGTTGAAACTGTTGATATTTAAAACTATAGAATTAGAAATTGTATCGTAGGTGTTTTTAATGAGCTGATGAATTGTGAGCAAAATTGCTTGATATAAAGTTTTGAAATGATTTTTTTTCATCATAATTTTTTCTTCTTTTTTTAACCTGATAGTGACCAGTGGTCTTCACTCTGTGATCTATTGAACCCTGGGGTTCCACGAGTATTAGTAAAAATTCGAAAAGAAAATTATAAATGTGTATACAAAATGAGTTCAAGTTCTCTTAGAAGTTTGTATAACCACAAGTACCTAATGCTTATCTCAGTCATTAAAACTGATTTTTTATACATAACATTATATCGTAATACTTTTTAAATTTTTATTATAATATAATAAAAGAATATTAAAGACGATTTTCCTATATATGTACTAACATGATTTCTATCAAATAGTTTTATACTCTTTAGTACAATGTTTTCAAAAACTGGACTGTTTTCTAATGGAAAATTTAACTGCTTTCGTGGAAAGAAAATCTATAATGTAGGGGAGGGAATTTATCGATATATCAACAGCTTCGACGTTAAAATTTACGCTTAATCGAGAATAGCTCCTAATTTTTAGGTTTCAAATTCCTGCAAAACACACAGGAGTTCTCACACGGTTATAAACATATAAATGCCATTCCGAACAATGTATTTAAGTAAAAAATATTTATCTCTCAATATGAGGGGCTAAAAAAACAAAATATAAAAACAAATTAAACGCAGAACATAAAGTGCGACTGCAGATAACTTCAATTGACCTAGACTTCGACAGTTTTTGTACAAAAATTCAAGCATGTATCTCAGTAACTTAATATAATACTTGGATAGGTGATACTTGGATCAAAAATTAATATTGAGAGTTGAATTATATTTAAAATTTTTGATAACAAATACATTACATTTTTTGAGTTGTCTTTACATAAAGTACCTATAAAAAGTTGATTTACCTTAAATATTATTTTAAGATAAATTCTTCAAAGTGTGTGTGTGTGTGTGTAAAATGGAATTCCCTGAAAAAACATTGTAATTTTAAGGATACCGTGAGTTGAAAAAGTTAAAAGACCTAGGTGATAGTGATATATTTCCATAAAAAGCATTTTGCTTGAATATATTTTTATTCATCTTACCATAGTATTTAAGTCATTTAGCCGAGTTTGACCTTTGATTTTTACCATTATCTGACTTTATTAAATTTTTTATTGCTTGATACTAATGTTACGATACTTCAAGTCTGGATAGTTACTTAGAATTTATTAATATAATATGAGGTATATTTTTGAAGACATTTGAAATTCGAAACATGTTTTTGTAATTTTAAAAATATTTCTTAACTTTAAGTTAAAAGACGAATTGCATACCTTTAACTATTTATCAATCAAAATTATATTCATTACTTATATTCCCTCAACAATAGTAATTAACAGTTGTTGACTAATGCATTCTAAAAATGCAATGCAATCAATTCACCCTCATGACTTGAAATAACTCTTAGAAAAATAATTCAAATAACTAATTCTAATCACCAAACTTTTACGGAAAAAAAATTAACTGCAAAGAATTTAAGGAATGAAAGGAATTTGTAAGTGATCTTTTTTCACTCTTTGACACCAAAACAATGCTCTTTTGTTGGTTAAAGTAACTTTCAGGATTCTCAGGTTTTTTTTCTTATCTTTCTTTCTTTCGGTTTGGGACTTCTCCATTTTCTGCACTCTTCAAAGTTTCTTCTTCTTCGACTTTTTTCTGTTTGTTTTATCAAGAGAAGTTTTACAAGACATTTCTCACATCTGAGTTCTTTCGCTTTAAGTAGCGCTTTCTTAAATGTCTATTATCACGAACTTTCTGTGTTATTGCGGATTTAGAAAGTATTTTCTGTAAAAACTGTGAGTGAATTATTTTTTTCCCTAAGTTCTAAAAACGTTAGAGTACCATTTTGTGTTGATAAATAACATATAAATGAAAATCAGGACATTTAAAATTCTAATTACTAACCAGTGAGTTAACACGCACATTCTGAAACGATCTACAATATTTAGAACGTCATATTTGCTATCCGAGCTTTATCATAGTAGGTAATATGAAGATACGAAAAAAGCCAAAATTTTTTTATTGCGTTAAATATAATTTTTCAAGCCTTGACTTTGATTATAGATAGATAAACTTAACCGAATTTAAATTGCTACATTACATTAAGTTAATGGTGTGACATATGAGCAAAAGTTTGGCTGTAAAATTTAAGATTGTGTATTGTTGAATTAAGTGTATTTGAAAGCATATCTTATTGTTAATCATGGTATTAAATTTACTTTTCCTTTTTAAAGTAAGACTGCTTTTGAATGTGCATATTTGGAGTTATTCCACACACCCAGTTTTTAGACTTAAGTCCGTTAGTTCAAAAATTTTAGAGAAATCATCAATGAGCTGAAGGCATGTAATTAAGTCCCTGTTAAGTCTCATGCAATTTAAAAATGGTCAAAGAAATGCTTACGCAAAATTGCAAATGATGTAACTCAGAAATAATTTATACCTTTTGTAGTGCCTCACACAAACATTTTTCAAAGAAGTTAGGGGTCCAGGGTTGTGAAAGTCCACTATTCTCGTATTATACCTAAATACGCCGCCAAACATATTCTTTTGATTTTTTGGATTTGGAGAACGAAAAACAGTATAGAAAGTAAATTATTCAATTGACAATTAGCATTAGTTCATAAAATAATTTGGCAATAACAATTATTTAATCAAACTTTACGTTCTATATACATAAGATTATCATCACTCGAAAAAAAATAAAGGGCTATGGGGAGGTCCAGACTCATGGACACCCTCCTATACCTTATGTGAGCCACTGACCCTTTGTCAAAAGACAATGCAATTCCTTTATAATGGTTTGCACACCTATGTTTCCTTTGATGATAAGAGTACCACCAGGAGCTTGCCTTTTATACCTTATTGAATGGTTCGTAGAAGGTGTTTTATAACTATTGGTTAGAAATTTCTATCTTTACTCCATTTAAAGGAAGGGCATAACAGAATCTGAACCTGATAAATTAGAAGCCCCCCTTTCTGACGAGAATATGAACACTTTCATAAAAATAGGATTCTATATGAGACAGGACTCATTGAAGATAAACACTTAATTATTGCTTCAAAAATCGAATTAGTCATCTACAGATGTCGTCAATATAGTTACTTAGATGCTGGATGGTTCAGCAACTGTTCGACAAGATTCAAGCGGCTCAAGTGTAGTAGGGGGCTTTGGATTTGGTGTTTTTTATATAGATATCAGGGTGAGATAAGGAATTTATTCTGGCTTCCGGACACCTATCATTAAATGAAGTAGCTTGGCGATCGAATTTTGTTGCCAAAAAAATTGACATCGCCAAGAGCCCCTTTATACTACACTTGAACCGATGCAAGCATCAAAGAATGAGATTTAAATTGATTTTTGAGCTACGTCGCATTCTGAAGCAACATGAGGGCCATTGCAGATAGTCCTCGTAATTTTGAGCTACAGTCAAACGACACCAGAGCTGGCACTCCCTTCTCCATACTTCCACACCACGTTAAAGTGATCGCCGTTGTTTCTGTCGAGTCGTGAATATGAGTGCCTGTCATGTAATGGGGCTGATGTACGTTAAAATCTCTCAAAGCCCTCACTATGGGGTGGTATGGAGGTTAGTAGAGTAGGGGCCAATTCAAAATAACGAATAACGAATGAGTACAGGGCACTCACAGAGTACTTTTATGTACTGTTAAAAATAAACAACGGGTAGACAAAAGCGCTGAAACGAAATATTTATGTAAAAAATTAAAAATCTTTCTTTTTAAAAAGGGTTTGAACTCATGATCTGATCCTTTGTGTAAGCCACTGAATAAATCCAAGTGGCCGTGTAACTATACACATGATTCAAAGGAAGCTTTCAACATAGACAGATTAAACTTTGTTTAGTTTTTATTAAAACTAGGTTTCCATGCCGCAACCTGGAGGTTGCAAATGTAGTTTAGAACACCGAATAATCAGACATTGATATAAAAATAATTACTTTTATTTCAGACTCATCAATTTAGGATCAATTAGAGATTCTAACCTGTGGAAGCAATCTAAATTAATTTCCTACCTTAAGCTTGTAAGACAATCAATTAAACACTTATCTTTTGATCCGACGGTAGAGCACTTCTGGGATCTCTCTTAGGTTGCTATTGTCCATTTCAAAACTTCTCCCTTTCTTCCACGTTTCTGAAAGGTAATTTTTTTCAATTCCTTTGAATGATAGTTAAATACTAACTCTAACACTCCCATTGCGAGAGTTTAACAATGACTCAAATTAGCACAAAACCAAGTTCTATCAACAGAAGCCGGTTTTAAACTCAAACCACAGTTACAGAAGAATTTCTTCAAGAAAATTCATTGAAAGATCGTGAATAGAGCCCATCACATCCATAATTAAAAAATTCCTTATTAGAGGCTAATTTAGAGTTAATACGTGAGCTTATCAGTGTTGACATTATTTAATTCTCCCTACACCATTAAAAGAGACGACAATTTCATGAAATTGTGATGAAAATCGAGAACGCTATTAAAGGTGTTCCAATCTGAACGTATTTTCATAACTTCAAAAATTATATAACTCATCCGGAGTTTATGCTCCGCTCATTTCATGAGGATCTTCCTCTCTGCTTTATTTCTGAACCGGAATAAATTCTTTCTAGGAAATAGGATTTTGCTTAACACACCTTTGACCTGGAAGAAAGTTACGTCAGAAATTGAGTCATCTCCTATATTTTTATTTACGATCGCATCCAAAGATTCCAGTAATAAAAGTGAAACTGTCTTCTGTGTTGTATACGACGCAATAAGATTTTAGTAGAGGACCGTGTCTGTGTATAGTTCTTTCGTCCGGTCTGGTCGAAGAACCTATCGATTATGGAATATAGATTTAGTCCCGGGTTAATAGCGATTGTTCTAGTTGTACAGTAATAAATCGGGTCGTAAATCCCATTCTTATAATGACCACTGAATGGAACAGGTTGCCTGAACTACCCTTCTTTGCTATTTGAGTTCGGTTTGATGAGATGTTGAAAATGAGATGCGATGAGAGAGAGATAAAAATGATCGATACCTGATTTAAATCTTCTTCACATCCATACTTTGCTTTCTTTATATCCATACTACTTTACCTACTTATATCGTGCTTATTATTAAAATCCAATCATATATTGCTCAGAATATCAAGTCCAATCTTTTGAAATCCAAGGTGGCCATAATTAAACTGCAAGTGTTCAAGGGGTGCTGGAATGATAACCACTGGGAATATTCCAGTAAAATTTGGTATCTATACGTTTCAGAACAGGCGCAAGTCAAATATGTAAAGAAAAAACCCCGCCATTTTCACCCGATAGATGGCGCTGTTCCGTATTTCAACACACACCGGCGGCATATACAACTTCCAAAACCGATAGACAGAGCATAATGACATTCTAAGAGGCAAAAGGGTCATCAATTTGTTGCACCACTGTTGCTACTACGAGAATACGGGTAGCAATACCGGCGCAATTGCTACCTGCAATAGTACCGCAGTTGTTACCCGGGGTCCCGTCAGGTTTTACGGGACGCCACCATCTTTTGCCTGGAATAATACCCAATATTTTCCTGCTTCTTCAAATTTAGAAATCATATTTTTCAATCCATTGACACACTCTCATTGGACCTCTTCTTAATCGTTTTATAAGCCGGTATTCATTCAGAGTAGCTGATTAATTGCTACCATTCTGCTAGAATATCTCCACTTACAATACACGTTCCTTCTTATTCAGAGTCATTATTGACCATTACTCAATATGGTCTTGTTTTTATACAGTTCGATGGGCTTAAAATTTGCATATAGGCCGTCGATAAGCATTGAAACACGACACAGCGCCATCTATCGGGTGAAAATGGTGATTTTTTTTTGCATATTTGACTTGCGCATGTTGTGAAACGTGTAGATACCAAATTTCACTGGAATATTCCCAGTGGTTTTCTCTCCAAGACCTCTTGAACACTTGCCGTTTAATTATGTTAATACAGTTTTTTCAACTATTAATTCATTAAATTAAAACATGAATAAATAGTAATAATTAAAATTAATAGTCCAACAGCATATATAACAATACTATATCAATCATTAGCATGGCCAAGTAATTTTAGCACATTTTTCACATGTTGTATTTTACAATAATACAACTAATGAACTTTTTACTAACAGAAAGTAATACTATACTTAAAAAATTTAAAAAATTTTTAAAAAAAATTTCAAAATTATTAAATTTAAATATGATTCGGCTCATCTAGGGCACAAATGTGACCAAATGCCGAAAACCCGAGGTCAATCGGTTGCTTGTTGGCTGAGAAAAAGGTACGACAAAATATGGAACGAAGACGAAATTTGCGTCCTAATAGCGCTTTTTTTACACTACGTGAAAAACGCGCTAAAAAGGAAAATCGTTCGTTGTGTACCTGTAGCGCAATGGATAGCACGTTGAACTTCTAATCCAAAGGTCGTGGGTTCAAATCCCACATGGGATGGCCGAATTTCTGAGAATGTGATTTGTTTTCTTACTACATTATTTTATAAGAATAATTACATTGAATTAATGAATAAATAGTAACAAATAAAAAATAATCCAACACCATATATAGAAAGGAAAATGGAAAATCGCTTTATATTTTGCCACTTAATATTAAGATTCTGTCATATGTATATACATATTTATATTAATTGTACCTATTTAATAAAAAGTAACTAAAATAAAATTGTTCTTTGTTGACTTAAGTAGGAATTAACTTAATATTTTTATATATATTACATGTTAATGATAAGTTAACACCGAATTCGCAGATAAGATTTTGTGGATTATCTTATGTTGTTTAATGTAAATAAAATTAAAACTGACTTTTTTTTAAACAAATTATCTTTATTTAAAAAAGCCTTCAGGATTATTTTTTTTTATAAAAATATTCTATTTTTCGAAATATGCTTAGAAGCAAAGCTGAGTTCTAGAAAGGAGAATTTTTGTTCAAGTATGTTTAGTTTTTTAAAAAAAAAAACAAGTTGTGTTTAATTTGAGTAAAAATTTATCTTACTTGTCTAATTACTTCTAAAGGTAAAAAAAGCTATAAATAACACTATTTTTTAATTTTATGCTTGAAACACAAAATATTACTTTTTAAAAGAATATCCAAAAGTCACTTATAAAATAAAAATATTTCTGAACAGTCGGGAAAAAATAGTATTTCTTAGAAAAGGTGTTTAGAAGAGACTTATTTCAGAAAAAGAAAATTCGTTTAGATGTATCCGATTTAAGCTCTTTTCCTTGAATTGAAAAATTGAATTCTGAAAAAAAGGAACACTTCTAGAATAAAGTCTTGCATCTTCCCATTCCATTCTGCAAAAAACACCTTTACAATAGAAAACACAGAACAGAGTTACGTCTGCCTTCTTTGCTATTTCTCTTATTGTTTGGTATCAACTTGGTTGCAAGAATTATTCGTTTCACTTGGAAAAAAGCTGTTTTGAGTCTGAAGCTGCTATTTCGAAATCGTGAATTCTTTTTTGCATTTCAGAAAAGGTATTTGTTGACTTTGTAATTCAGGGTCTCTTTTAAGATTTGTTCTGTGAAATTAAGCCCCCAAATTTATTTTTAGAGCTGAATTGAACAATGTATTTCGCATTAAAATGTATAGATATAATACTGTTATTCATTTATTAAGAGTGCACTATGAGACATGAGTTTAAATTAATGTCTTAGTTTAAGAAAAGTCCATATTCAAATGATCGTCATTTTGCTTAAAGGTATTTAAAAGGAGAAAGATGGACAGAGAGATAGAAAAATGGGAAGAGAAAGAGAGAGCTAGAGAATAAGAGAGTGAGAAGGAAAGATGGAGAGAGAAAAAAAGAGCGTAGTTGAGAAAGATGGAGAGAAAAGACAGAGATGGAGATTAAGCAAGAGAAAGGGTGAGGAGAGAAGAAAAATGGAGAGGCAGGGATAGATGAAGGGAGTGGGAAAGACGGAGAGAAAGATAGAGAGGGAGAGAGCAAGAGAGTGGGAAAGATGGAGGGAGAGAGATAAAGATTTAGAGAAAAAGAGATAATGGAACAGGGAAAGATAAAGAGAGAATAGGAGCGGGAAAGATGAAGAGATAAAAATAGGGAGGGAAAGTTAGAAATTGAAATAGATGCAAAGAGAGAAAAAAATAAGGAGTGAAAGTTAGAAAGATGGAGATAAAAGGAGAGACAGAGATAGAAAGATAGAAAAAGAGAGACAGAGAAAAGATGAAGAGAGAAAGAGACAAAGAGGCAAATTGAAGAGTGAAGAAAAAGAGGGAGAAAGGGAAATATACATAGATAGAAAGAGAGAGATAGAAAATAGATTTAAGAGATGAAAAGAGAAAGGGAGAGCACGAGAAAGATTGAGAGACAGAGAGGGGGAAGGGGAAAGAGGGGAAGAGAAAAGGAAAGATAAGGAGAGAATGAGAGAGGAAAAGATCGAGAAGGAAAGTTGGAAATTGAAATAAATGCAAAGCGAGAAACAGATTAAGACAGTGTGAGATAGATGGTGAGAAAGGAAAAGATATACAGACAGAGAGAGAAAGATAAAAAAGAGAGTAAGACAAAAGATGAAGAGAGAGAGAGAGGGAAAATGAGAAAAGGAAGTACAGATAAAGAGATAGAGTTAGAAAAGAAATTTAGAGAGAGGAAAAGAGTTGAGAGAACGAGAAGATGGAGAGAGAAAGAGAAAGATGGAGAGGAAGAGAGAAGAAATCCTTTTCAGAAAATCTAAATTACATTGATTTAAATGACTCTGAAAACTGCATACTTTTTTATTAGAAATTTTAAAAAGAACATTAAAAATGTAATTTGTTTACAAAAATACACCCATATAAATGGTTTTATTACAGTCGTGGAATGATTCAAAATCGTTGAATAGTGAAGTTTGATGTTGATTCAAAATCGAAAGAATCTATGTAATAAAGTGGCTAAAAAAATTGTAACTAAGGACATAAAAATATTCGAATTCAACATACAAACCGGATATTTTTGAAGAAACATATATATAAAAAAAACGATGTTTTCCTAACGAAAAAAGAAGTTAAAAAGTCTGTTTATAGAGCATTTATGTATGGATTTAGAAGAACATTTTAAATATTATATACAAATAAGGGTATTGAATCAACCAATTCTCCGTTACTTAGCATCTTTACTATTTAAAATTGATTGCATCTGTTTTTAGCGCAAATATTATTTATATCAGATTTTTAAAAAAAATGATAATTCCCTATTAAACTGATATCTACAACTTCACTAAAGAAATCGGAACTAGTAAGTTTAATCTAACGTCAGATAACAAAGATTGCATTCCTGAAATGGTGTTTAATTTTTATAATTGGAAATGTGCCTAATATACACATATATATATATAAAATCACGGGAGTATATCTGAGTGTGAGACACCATCGCGTTGTAATATCGTATTACCTTAACTTCCGCCTTCATGACGAAACTAATTCGTCTTGGCGCAGACTAGTCCAGACACCAGGTGAGTTGGGAAATTATATGGATCCATAACCATATCAAAAGCTCCAACATTTTACGAAGATTTGACAGAGCAGACTCAAGAAGCTCGGCATTCCAAATGTTACCATTGGGTTTCAGTTCCGATTATTAAGATAGTCAAAGAAGTCTGGTTATATGTGTAGAGCATCGAACTATGTACAGTAGAACGTCGTTTATCCAAACCAATTTGGACCGGACACCGTTCGGATACTCGATTGTTCGGCTAACTGAAAACCGAATGCGATCCATGCATTATAGAAACCAGACACTATACGACTATTGAAAATAATCACATGCAGGAAACGCGCTTGAAGAAAAAGCAAAAAAATGTCACAATTTTACCTTTATTGCGGAAAATAATCACTTATTTTTCGCTGTACTATTGTACACTTTCGTTTTTTCGCTGCAAGGTTTCTGATTCTCTTAAGCAGCAGTAGTTGAGTAGGACAGTGCTGTAATTGTTGATTGTACCACTCAATAGCTGTCTCTGACGCAGAAAAAGCGTCAGCCTTGGATGAACCCTTGTTACTTTCGTTGTTATTGTTGTCCTTATCTTTATCCTTATTTTCCGCGTAGATATTTACCAAATTACACAACTGAAATTCCCCAAATATCCCTAACCTTTTCCCGTCACTTTCGGCCTCACACAAAACAACTGTTGAGCATTGCACTGTTCGAAAACGTATTCATATACAGTACATGCAGTTGACAAAAAAAACTGGTTCGATATTTGACGCTCCGAATAATAAACGTTCAGATAAACGACGTTCTACTGTACTTACAATTCAGGAGTAATGGTACATTGTTGAAGGAAATTTGTGTTGTTCATTGACAATATCTCCAGTGGAATGTTGGAAATACATAAATCGTAGTACAAGGCTGTCAGAGATAACGTGGTGAGGTTGACTACGAGAGACACATACACATCAGGGGTATCGTTTCAATACACGTACATAGTCCCCATATGAGAATTCTAATCTCAAAAGCTATCACAGGAATTGTTCGAATTTACGGCCTCGTAATTTATAGTACAGCCTACACCAACGGACGAAGGATTGTACGAACGTGTTCAAGCAAATTAGGTGTGCTGGTTATGCCAGCTGAAGCGACAACTGTCCATGCTGCGAGATCCTCCACTGCAGCCACCAGCGTCTCTACACAACTAATTTCTGGTTGGCCCAAGAAGAAATCCAAATTATTGAAATTTGGAGAGTATGGAGGTCAAGCAACAGATCTACCACGTCCAAATCCAGCACAGGGGATATGCAACATTGAGAGGGTTACAAAACGCAATCGAAAAATGTTCTGGAGCACCATCGTGTACAAAATACACGTTCTGGTGCGCAGTGACCGATACTCCTTGCAGCAACTCCGTGAGGACGTGGGCAATTTGCATACGTGTGTTTCGTCAACCCTACCACGGCGCTCTAAATTCCTACATTCGCTTGGACACTCTTCGTGTCTGGCTTATCGTCCTCCTGACCGCTTACTATTATTGCAATTTTCACCAACTAAGCATGATTTGCGACCCCATATTCTATGGGGATTTGTTATCTCTATTCTGAGTGTGCGTGCGTACAATCCCCTCGCAATTTTTCAGTCGAATTCTGCAACACCCTGTTTGTATAATATTAGATAACTTTTAAGGGAATTTAAGAAGTAAAGTAAAAATTTAAATTTGTGAAAGTTAAAAGTGTAAACATATTGCTTTATTTGTTGTTGCCTATATTAACAAAAATAATGTTAGTCATTCAAAATGTGCAATTCTGATTTATAAAAAATTACCATGAATTTGCGTGTATCTTATAAAAATGGACTTTGGGCTAAATGCTAATTGCATTAACGCAAATTTATTTTTTTAAAATTTTAATTTTCCTAGTTGTTAAAGTATTTACAAAATTATAGAGCAAATTAAAGCAAAATAATAGTAGCATTTAATATGCGACATAGTTAGATGAAAGTGTCCCTTTAAAACTTCGCAACTCTTTTTAATATAAATCCCTCCAGTGTGTAAGGATATGCAAAAAAAATAGAGTATTGAAAAATTCACGCAAAATACAATAACTTTTATCTTAAAAGTATTAAGAAAATTAAAATGGTGGTGTATGATTAAAGATAGTTGTGTGCTTGGCAAATAGTTTCCCTGATATTTTTATCAAAGGAAGACCCTTTCCTCTTGATTGAAATACCTTGCAAAACACTACATTTTGCAGATGATTAACGGTTTACATTATCAAAATTTATCAATATTATCTTTAATTTTTGCCTAAATAGTTAGAAATATCTTATCTATCTTTTTAAAGCCAATGTAGCAGAGAGAATTTAGTCTTGATATTCTCATTCGTGTGGGTATTGTTCTATTTAAAATAAGAAATGGAGAGTTATATATATATATATATATATATATATATAATCGTTTTTTTAAGCCAAGGAAAGCCTTTTTTTGGACATTTTCGCGTGTTTTCAATACAAAACATTTGCATATCCCAGGTGTACATGTATCAGTTTAAGATTCACTGGTATGTAAAACGTTGCAAAATGGGAATTTAATATAAAGGCAATAATATTTCTAGCTGTTTACATGACTAAAATGGTTTCAACATATATATGTCTAAAATAAGTCATCAATCATCACAAAATCCTTCAATTATATTTGTAAAACCTCTGATGAATCGATAGAAATATATATTTTTTGTTGAAACGTATTTCATTCTTATCATCTAAAAGAAATTGGTGTTGAGAAGCTCCGGATTTGCTAAGATTTCGTTGGGAAAAAAGAGAACTAGAGCTATATATATAAAAAAAGATATGGGGGGGGGAACTCTTAAAAAATTCCCTTAAAAGAAAAAAAAAGGAATTTTCCAGATTTTTCCGAAGTGTCCAAAAGAAAAGAAACTTTTCTCGTATAATAAGATTACGATCAAATCGAATTAGACATGTTCTAACAAGTAGATTTTATCGTCTTTTGGCGTAAAAAATGTATTATAATGGATACAGATTGCTACAAAGAATTTTTTTCATACGCTAGGTTTTTATTGGAGTTTGTAAAGCACTAATTATAAAAGCTATGCGAATAAAAGGTAAATATAGAACACAATTTTACTATTTTTCAGTCTTTCCAGATAATCTTCTTAGAAGTTCAAAGAAAAATTCTAAGCCATGTGGGATTGAAAAAAAGATAAATTATAGTCTAAGGATGTGTTCTTAATTATATGTTATTTTCTGTGCAATAACTATTGTATTACATTAACGTTTTCTTTACTTCTAATTTCTTCTCGAAAAGTCCAATTAACGTCTGAGTTTATTTAATTAATTAGTTTATTTAATGAAAACTAATTACAGAATTCATTTGTGTATTCATTGCGTGTTTATTTTTCGATATTGCTCAGCAGTGTTAAGCAAATAAGATAAGACTAGACGAAGTACAAAATTTAAATTTAGAGTGAATTCGTGGATGATTAATTTGAACCCATGGGGGTGGGCTTCAAGTAATTTAACTGTTCAAAGGCAATTTTCAAATAATATTGGCGTCAAAAGGAATTTTTAAAATTTTACACTTAACCAACATGGCGAGATTTCGCTAAAATTTAAAAATATGAAACGTATGCCTACGCATGTTTCAAAATTCATTGGATACTGAATGTTAAAGATTTTTGTATTGTTAAAAATATTTAAGTCACTAATTACAGAATATATTTTTAACTAAACGTCACTATATATTTGGTTATCTATTGTTTTCTAGCTGAAATTTCGTTTGGAGCACCTAGCCCATCAGGGCTTTTATCTCCTATCTTATATGGTGAATGTATGATTGTTTATTACTTGCCCATGTTTAAGTTTTTAGAAAGAATTTATGGCTAAGTGATATGAAAAATATTTAAAATTAAGTTAAAATAAATTAGAGTACATTTAAATAGATTAAAGAAGTTAATTAAAAAGCAGAAGCTTTTCTTGAGAACTATGAAGGAGAAAATTAAAGATTATTGATGATCAGAGATTTAATAATTACTCGCGATTCCCTCGGTCAATAGGGGCCTCGAGAGGTTATACTGCCCGCCCAATGGGGTAACAACTATTCTTGTCATGTTGTGCCTGGGATGGTGTTGATATATGTGTGTGAGCTCCTTTCCCGCGTAATGAGAGGAAGCGTTCTGATTGGAAGTTGCGTTAATGTGGTGGCTTCGGTCCCGGGTGGGGTACCGTCGCCGTGTCCGGATGAGAGAGCTTCCAGCGATCGTACGGTTAATGGGGATCTCTGACTGGCTGTTGCTATTTGGAAGTGTAAAGTGAAGAATTTTTTGACTGAGAGTTGAGATTTGTGTGTGTGTGAATAGAAAAATGATACTAAATTTAATGAAATTTGAAAATTAATTTAGAAGAATGTTTCTGGGTCTGTTTATATGGTGTTGGAGTGTATTTTTCGATCTTTTGGATCGAGGGAATCTATTGTTTGGATTTATTGTTTAAATTCAAGTATCTTCGGTTCCACTGGTGTAGCTAGTCCTGAGTGGGTCCTCTATCAAAGTTCCTTGGGGGCCCTATCTAGAGGCCCCTTAGACTTAATATTTTTCACTTACTCGTTTTGGGGTCCCAAAGTTTGGGGGCCCCGTATCATTAATACGGCGGTAGCTACGCTCCTGCTCGGTAGCCTAATGGTCATGGTCACGAACTCATGGACTTGTATTTTGGAGTTCGAGACATACTGCCATTGAAGATCCACCTTATAGAGGGACTGATTGATGCATGTTAAATCTGTCGAGGGACAAAGTCTACCCGTGGAAGTGGTATAGTAGTTTGAAAAGGGGTGTATACGTAGGCGCTGTCTTCGTCACTTGATCGAAATTCAAAATTACGAGGTCCGCCATCAATTGCCCTTCTGTTGTTTTATAGTGCAGCGTTATTAAGGTATCCGACTACCCTAAAATTGTGAATTTTACAAAAATCGACAATTTTTTATTTAATGATTTTATTTTATAAGTCATCTTATTAGCTTTATGAAACTACTAAGTTTATTACTTTCCGTTCTCAAGAACAAAAACTGCAAGTGTTTCATTAAAAGCAGATGCCATTACTTTAAGCAAGATGTCATACTTTAAACGCGTTTTTCTCGAAATGTGTGTGTTTTTTTTAAATCCTCAAGACAGCGATTGCTCTGAAAGTTTTGAAAATCATTAACTGGAATTTTTTGTGTGTTCTGTATAATAATAAAAGTGTTTTAACCTTCAGATTTATCAATCACTGTTTTTTACAAAATTTACAGTCCTTTAAGTTAATATAATCACTGTTTTTTTTAAGCAATTTCACATATAATAACTAAGATAAAGTGCTTTAGTTTTGTAAAAATTAAAATATAATTTATCCTAAAGGTCATTTCAAAAATGAATAACATAACAACACATCAGAATTGAAAAACTAAAAATTTATTAATAAACTTTTGGTACAGAATGAGCCGCGTTTACGTTATTTTTTGTAAATTTTTGCCCTATTTTTCCCATTTTAGTAATAATAATTTCGTTTTCTCTTCTTAATGTTAGCATATTTTTCTAAAAATGTACTAAATAAATCTAAAAACAACAAAAAAAGTTCCCTATCTCCATTTTTTCAAAAAAAAAGTTGTCGCAAGTAGTCGGATACTGTAATACTTGCTTATTATTTGAATTCATGTCCATTCGTTGTTTTTAATAGCTGAATGAATATTTTATTAATTTTGGTTTTTATAAATAATCTGGATTTATAAAGCTCTGAAACTAAAATAATTAATTTTAACATGTTAAGTAACGTTTCGAAATAAGTTCTAAATAATTTTTTTCTTATAGAAATAAATAATGTTAAATATAATTCGAAATATTGTGGTAAGTTTTTAGTTGTTGCCTATTCTATTACACACAGTTTATTAAAAAAAGATCTCTAAGCTAACTTTGAATAAATATTATCCCTTATATTTTGAATATCCGTGGTCCCCCCCCCCTTTTTTAGCAAAGTTTATCGTATCTTTAGTTTTTTACAGATAACATTTTTATTTATCAAATGCAGAGAAAATTTTAAAAAGATATTCAAAGTTTGTTCGTAATTATTATTGTTGCTTGCACTCAAAACTGTTGTCGGAACCGTTGATGGTTCGGAATAACCTCTAACATAGTTCCGGCATTTGATGGATGATCTTTACTTTAATTGTTGATGAGCTGGTTTTTGTTGCACTTTGCTGCATCAGCTAATTCCATTTGCTGGGTGTTCTTTTTCCTAATTCTTTATTTGTAGCAGTCAGCCATCTTTGTTTTTATACGAAACATTTTTTTAATCGTATTGTGGGTCTTTTGCTCTCTTTTTTCCAGCTGTTGGCATTTTTTTTTGTTTCGTTTTGAATTTTTTTCATGCCTTTGGCGGAAGGAGAAAAGTAACGGTTGTTTTCACACAACATCTTTTTAGCGAGATTTTGGATAAAAAAAACCTAATAATGTTTTCGTGCTATGTTGAATATTCTACATGGCTAACACGCGCATCACTTCCATGAACTGAGTGTTATGTTCAGAAAAATATTGGAGGAGATTGGCAAGGAATAGTAAGCGTTAGGGAAACAGAATCATTAATATACAAGCCAATATGTATATGTTAATTTCTTTAACATTCAAATTTTGAATAATTAATAACAAAATAACCTATTCACGTATCAATTTACCTAATCCAACACTTGAAATAAGTATAATTAACTTTGTGATGGATCTATACGCTACCTTCTACTAACAACCCTCTGGGGTATTCTTTGGGGCCACCAATCTTCTCCTAAGAAGGAAACGTGATATGCAAATTAAGTTTATTATATATATTTCTAGTTAGTGAGTTTAAGTGAAGAGAATAGATAACAGAAAGTTAGAAGGTTAGAAGTTTAGTTAACTAGAGGTGACAAGATAGATAAAAGGTGAAGATTACCGTAAGTGGTTGTAAAGGCCGTGTGAAAGATTAAAGAAAGGAGTTGTCATTGATAAATTATATTGATTAGAAGACTGCCTAAGTTCAGGTACTGTCACCTTCCTATTAAGTCGATATTTAAAGTATTAAAGCCGTTAAGCGAATATTAAGTACATACCTAGTGTGTAAAGTAATATTATGGAAGAACCATTATTATAAAGTGGTTATTAAATGTATTCTCCCCAAACGCGACTCTCGACCCTTCCCTCTGTTGTTTGACTGGATCATCAAATTTATAGTGTTAAATTGATTTGTGTTTGAATCGATTTAAGTGATAAATAAATTAGTTGGAACTTATCATGTCGAATCATCTTTTACTCCCTTCCACACTTTTAGCTGGGTCACAGGAAGTAGGTTCGTTTCGACTAGCGATCTCTAAATTTTTTAACAACTAGACATAGATCCACTCTCTAGATCTCTGCCGTTTGTTTTTTTCCACCGAAGTCCTTGTGTTCGAGTACCGTGGAAAAATTTGGAGAGTTTAATGTGTGCTCAGGTGTTTGTTCTCGTCTCTTGGTCATGGTTCAAAGCTAGGAAATATTACACTGACAACATCTTCGCATTACTTAAAAGAGTGACATTAAAAATGGCAATCTATCAAAAGATGCTTGGTAACCCTTGTAGCCTTGTTTTTTTTCTGTAAGAACGAAGAATTGAACATTCAGTTTTATTCGAACAATGCTAGGACCGTGATAGTCTGATAGTCATGATCACTAACTCGTGATTGGTTTTGTCCAGTCACATGGTTAAGTCCTAAAGCCTCTCTAAAGATCCGCGCCGAGTAGAGAGGTTGATGCTCGTGAAGTCTGTCATGGCTCAAGTCCTCACATTGACGTAGTGTAAAAATTTGGAGAGTGAGGGGCTAGCTCAGGTGTTGTCTTCGTCAACTCACCATGTTTCAAATTTACGAGATACGTTTACAATAGCCCTCACATTGCTTTGTGACGGATCTATACGGTTCATTTTACTAACCTCTTGGTAATTCCTTTGGGCCATCATTTTTTTAACCAACTTTCTCCGAAGACAGGAAGCGTGATTATGCAAATTAAGTTTAATAGATATATTCTGTGTTCACGAGTTTGTGAGTTAGTGAAGTGAGGATAGATTGTAAGTGCAAGTGAATAGATGAGAAGCGAAGTAAATCGACAGTGAAACGTATACGTAAACAATGTACGAAGCGAGAAGTTGGAATAATAAGGAAGTGATTAGTTCAACTATTGGAGAAGTGTTAAAGTCACGCAGAAAGATTAGGAGATTGCAAGAGTTCATATACTGTGATCTTTAAGCAAGTTAGATATTTACATTATTCGTGAGGTCCCTAAAATATTAAGCTCTGTATAAAGTTATCGTAAAGTTAGATTTGCATGCTTGGATATATTCTCGTCCCACGCCATCTCGTCTCACCCTCGTGCTCTGACTGATCAAAGTTATTTTACTTAGAGTGTTGAGTCTGAGTTGAAATAGTCATAAATAAAATAATTGAAGTTCATCATGTCGTCTGATCAATTAGTTCCCCTACACCTCTAGCCGTGCTACAGGAAAGAAGGGATGTAAATTCCTTATAGCTTTATATACGAAGTTAATAAAAATAATTCACTCAATCATTACTATTCATGAATTCGAGAATATGATCTATGGGTAGCCAACAAACTTAAGGGAACCAGGACATGCTCCAAAGAATAAAATGACAAAAAAATTAAAAGACTTAATTTATGGAAATTCTTAATTTACCTCTCATTACAAGTATTACTAATTCATGAATTCGAAATATGATCTCTGGTAGCCAACAACTTCAAGGAAGAAGTGACATTGTTTCTCTCCAAAGAATAAAAGATTGGTCAAAATTATTAAGACTCTTTGTTTATGGAAATGTATCTTTAAAAATTTCCATTAGAAAGCTTAGATTTTTTTTGTGTTTTTAACAAATATACTTAATTCATTATGTAAAAATACAAAAGTAGTTTTTTTGTTCAAAAATTCTTTTTTTCTGTTTAATTTAAATTGAACGTAATTATTGAGATCTCATAATACATACTTATGTTTAGGTATCATTTTTTAAAAAAGTATCTCTTAAATGTGTTAAATATTTTTGAATATGTATAAAACAATACAGAAAACGTAGTGAACCTATTATTTTGGTAAAATATTAGTATAGTTTCATTAAAAAAAGTTATAAACTTTGTAATTTTTAAAATTTTTTGTCTCTCGACCCTTTTTTACACATAAAGCTATTGTTTTTTTCTAAAAACTATATACTAATTAGGCTAAAAGCAATTAGGTTCACTATATGCACTATATCCTGTATTGAAGTACATAAAATTTGGAACCAATAACAATAGTTTTTTTTTTAAAGTCTAGCTAACGACAAAAAGGGATGCTTTGGAGAAAAAGTGAAAAAACTCTCTAAGAGTAGCAATGTTTTCATATATTTTTATCACATTTTTCTTACCTGACTATTTTTATATAAATTGAAATGACAATTTAAATATTCTCTAGAATTAAAAAAGTAAAATTAAGTTTCAAAATTTTTTCTTTGTTATAATGAGCATGAACATAATTTTATCAAACATGTTTTGATTTATGTACCAATTTTTTATAAAACTGTTTCTAGAATATGCAAACTATTTTACATACATATGTAAAAAAATGAACGAAATATTATCAAATAGTTTTTTTTTGATAAAATAATTGTATAATTTCTCGGAAAAAACCATAAAACTTCGAAATTTCTAAAATCTTAATTTTTAAAAAAAAAATTTTCATGTAAAACTAGTTTTTTAAAAAAAAAAAAAATTAGACATAAAAAAGAGGAAAAAATATTATTTTTCTTTTCTAGTAAACACAATTAGTGGCTTGCATACATTCAACACGAGGATGCGCGGTCGTTTGCTTACATTTTTATCAATTATATTTTTCATATTTAAAGTTTATTTCATCAACGAACAATACATTTTTATGCTGTAAAATATGAACTATTTTTTAAAACTATAATTCAAAAAACTGATTTTTTGAATGTGAATGATGTCCTGGTACCTTAATGGATATTTATATCTATCATATTGACTGCCACTCTATTTTTCAGGATTATGGTATTAAAAGTCAATTTTTACATATAATTTATTATACAAAGTATACAAATATTACAAAATTCGTATTTACACTGATATGTTACAAATTTTATCGTAGTTGCACGAATTTTGGAAGTGAACAAATTATTAGATAACTTGCAGTTGGCGTTCTTAAGTAATAACGCAAACAACGTATTAAATATGCGTAATTTTGGAACTCAAAACTTTGATAAAGTATATTAATGCGTAGCATTATTTTTCTTGCAGACTCTTCATGTGTTACTTGTCCTTAATTTTTAATGCCTTTCTTACATACTCGAAGGGCTTACAATTTTTTAAGCTTAGTTAGAGAAGGGGGTTTCAGACGAGAAAGGATGGGGTTTCGAAAAGATAACGTCCCCCTGTGTTTTCAGAAAACTATCAAAAATACACTTGATTAATGGAATTTTCAGTATCTCTTTTCAAAAAGGAAAAATAATCATAAATTTACTGAATTGAAAAATAGTCCAGTAAAAAGAAATATGGAAGATAAGTCGAAAAATATTAGGACAGTGGCAATATTATTCCTATTTTTTAGCTACGGTAACTATTCGGAGGGTAAAAACAATTTTTAATTGGAATTTTAACTACATCGTAATTAGCCTTTTGAAAATGTTGTACTTTTTACACGAGATTGACTATAAGGGATATTTTTCAATATACAAAAAATATTTCATTTACGTCACAGTGTTTTTGAAAGCAATTATTCTTAATTCTATATAAAAGTTACTTACAAGCATACTTGTTCTTTTTAAATCCGTCATCCAATCGATGATGGTTTCAAAATATAGTGATGCATTTGTTTTTCTAATTTTAAAAGTTTGGTGTTTTGATTTTGAGGTGAAACTGAATAATTTATCCCGGTAATATCACTTGCTTTTAAATGGTGTTTACTGTTTCGCATATCATGGTTGATTCTAGAGTAGCTTAGGTTTTATCAAAATTTCATGTTAAAATGAGATCAATTCACTCTCAGTATAGACCTGAATTGTAGATGTTTGTTTTTGTTTTTAAGCTAAGCCTTTTACTTTGATTGCGATATTCAGTTCCCTGTTTATTCTTCATTATTTGCTTGTTGTTCTAGTTACTTCTGATGCATACATTTCATAGCATTGATTATATGCTATTGCATTTACCGAATTATTTGGATGTTAATCAAATATGCTAGTGAAGTGTAGTAGTGTGTAAAAGAAAAATATAAATTCCTTAAAAATTCAATATTTTAAATCTATTATATTGTAATATCTTTATATCTGAAATGAAGCGGAATGGAGTTGATTGCATTTAGCGCAGGATTTTAGTATTTTATTTTTCCATTTAATAATTCAGAGGGTACATTTTATGTCAGTTAAGGGAACCAGGACATGCTCGAAAGTGTAAAATGCCAAAATTAAGACCCTTTGTTTATGAGACATATATCTTTTGAAATTTCCAATAGAGCTTAGATATTTTACATTCTTAATAAAGATAATTTAATTATTCTGTAGAACTACAAAAATAACTTTTTGGTTTAAAAGTTTTTTTTATCCTACTTAATTTAAGTAATACATAATTTTTGAGAACTCGTAATGCATACTTATGTTTAGGTACCATTTTTTTAAAAAAATATCCTTTTTTTATGCAAAATATTTTTTACACATACATAAAACAATGCACAAAAGAAAGTAAACATATTCTTTTAGTGAAAATTTAGTACAGTTTCCTTAAAAAAATTATAAAACTTTAAAATTTGGAAATTTTTTAATTTTTTTGCTTTTTTTTATGCATAAAACCATTTTTTAAAAATTAGGTACTATTTTAATAGAAATAAAATTAGGTTCACTATATGCATAGGCATCTTGTATAGAAGAATAAAAAATCTGGAATCTTATAGTGCAATAGTTTTTTTAAAAAAATGTACCTAAATCCAAAAAAAATATGCTTTTGAAAAAAAGTGAAAAAACTAAAAAAAAACTAAAATAAAAAAATAATAATAATAATGTTTTCCCAGATTATGCACTTGATTAGTATTTTCTTGCCTATTTTTATTTTTATATGCCTAATAATAATGCTTAATCATTTTCTACAGTTACAAAAAGTAACTTTAAATTCGTATGTTTTTTCCCTTTGTTTTAGTTAACATGAGCATAATTTTCGAGATACATATTTTCATGCAGGTACCACTTCTTACAAAAATATTTCTTGAATATACAAAAAATTTCCCACATATATATAAAGCAACATATCAAACGTAATGAACCAATTTTTTTAGTGAATTAACTGCATAAATTCTTTGAAAAATAATCATAAAACCTTAAAATTCTGAAAATCTTAATTTTCGAGATCTTGTTATACATATTATGCCATGGAATAGTGGGGTTATTCATTCAAATGAAAAAAAAATATTCAAAAGTTTATATAAATCAAACACAGGGGAAACTACCCATTTAAAATATGTCAAAAAGGGCGTGGTCATTTTTCATATTTTAGGGCTGTCTTATCAACAGACATATAAGTATTATACATTTTTAGGTTCAGAAAAATATGCACTATTTTTTAGAACTAAAATTGAAAAATAGATTTTTTGAAAGTACATGATGTCTTGGTTCTCTTAATGTTAAAATTTGATACATTTGAATGTTTTATTATCGCATTCTTTTAAGAACAAGTTAATATTTATGTTATTTTATAATTTGTTTTAAATAAATATTCTTACATCTAATAAATTTCTGAAATTTGCAAACATTTGACGGAATTGTGAAAGAAAACGGACGTGCAAAATTTTTCAGTATATATATGTATAATTGCAGTTTTCAAAAATTATTTTTTCTACAGTATAATTTTGAAAAACGCATAAAACTGTATATTTTGTGTATCAAGCAATCGAATGTGTCCCCCCCCACCCATGATAACACATGGGAACCCATTACGATTGTTTCTGTCTTAAGCTTACTGGATTGGCAACTTCTTGGCAAATAACTTAAGCCAAGTTCACTGTTCAGTGGAACATTTTGAGCAAAAAAAAAAATTGTTTCATTTAAAATATTCCAAGAAGAGAGCCATTCGACGTAAAAATTGTTCCCGAGATAAGCATGTCAGCTTCACAGCTGTCATAAAATTCTTATTTTGATTCCATTTCAATTCCTTCTTTAATTCACCATAACGTATAAATTTCTTGAACTATGATACATCACAATAGATTGATAAAATATTTTGCATTAGTTTTACATTAATCTAATACGAATTATTAGAAAAATGTATAATTTAAATTAATTTCATGTTTTTAAAAATTAAGTTCTTATTGGCGAAAGCAGATATTTGAAAAGAGGTTTGTTACAATTATTGATAGCTAAATAATCCTTTGATGGCTAAAAAATCATCATTTTAAAGAGTTAAAAAAAATTTTTTTAAGAGATGTTTTAGCATAAAACTACATGACGTCAAATTAATTCTTATCATAGTTTTCTTTGCTTATTTCTGCATAGATAGTTTTTCTTCGCGTATACAGCTTATATCGTTCAATTAGTTTACATTCTTCTACGTTGATTGAATGTTTGGCACGAAAAATAAAATTTCATTTTATGGTTGTCTGAGTCTTAAAATTGAGTTAACTACCAAATTTTTCTCCTTTATTTTGTCTTTCATTCCCCTTTTCTTATTTAGTTAAATTTATTTCGATATAAGGCTGGAATGAGATTGCATTAATTTTCCATTCAATGAAATTTGTTTAATTCAACACTCATTGAAATTAATTTAATTCAATATTTAATGAGTTTGCATAATACATCATCAGATTTCCAAAACTTGGCTTTGCTTACATCTAAGAGATCAGTTCATTCGCGTTTTACGTATGAATTAAAATCTGAAACTCGAAGACTTTCTTTTCTAAATCTAAAGAGTCATTCATAATTTGTAGAAATATATTTTGAGCGAAAACTCTATGAAATTGTGAATAATGTTGAGGTTGAAAATTAAATCAAAACACTTTAAAAATTTCTAGATTATTTTAAACTTTTTAAAATCATAATTTAGTCGTTAAATTTGCTATTTTGCAGTTAAAATCTATTACACAAAACTTTATAGCTAGAAATGCATTAATTCTAATTAGGGATGCATTGAAATTTAAGGCACATCCGTCAGTTTAAATACATATAAATCACATCATAATGAATATTTTTAAATTTTCATCTTTTCTTTTATAATAAATTATATTAATCTTAGTTGTGTGTACACTTGTGACCAAAAGTTAAGCATAAATTGCAAAATGAGAAAAACATGGAGTAAATAATCATAAAATTATTCCAAATTTCTTGCGGATATTAATTGGGTGAAGAAGAAACATTGGGTTTATGCAAAACTTTTCAGTCGATTACATCCTGTGCGAAACTCCGGCGCATGTCGGAACGTGGAAAAACCGATTCACGCAGCATGGGCAGTTCAGACAAGTTTCGTGCAACTGCTGGGCGAAGGAACGTTGTTAACCATCAAACTAGGTGAATGATGGCACAAAGACGCCAATTGGACATGTTTACGAAAGGAAGAATCGTTGGAATACTGGAATCCGCACGATCACAAACCGAAGTGTCTCAAATTCTGAATGTGGACCAATCTGTGATCTCAACACTGTGGCAGAGGTTTCAAAGAACGGGAGATGTTACCCGACAACCAGTATCAGGTCGACCAAGAGTCACAACCCCTCGCCAAGACCGATATCTGGTAATAAGTGCGTGACGTCAGAGGGGCAGTACTGCCAGAGCACTGGGTTTGGCGCTCACAGTCGCCACAGGATTACGAATTTCGAGACAAACTGTTTACAGGAGACTCAATCATGCTGGCCTGTATGGCAGAAGGCCAGAAGTTTGCATTCCCCTCACGTCTGCGAATAAACGCGCTCGTTTGAATTGGAGTTTGAAACATCAACATTGGAGTGTGGGAGAGTGGCCGAGTACCGGTTTAGTATGAGTAGTGATTCTCGGCGGGTTACGATATGGAGCGAACGTGGAACACGTTTTGAACCAAGAAACATAACGGAAAGACATCATTTTCCATCAAGGGGTGTAATGGTATGGGCAGGCATCATGATGGACGGCCGCACAGACCTCCATTTCTTTGCCTCGGGATCTGTGACTGCTCAAAGATACAGAGACGAAGTTCTTGAGCCTTATGTTCGCTTGTTTCGAGGTGTTGTCGGTCCTGACTTCATATTCATGGATGATAATGCGCCATGTCACCGAGTGGTGCTGATTGATGACTTTCTTGAAACGGAAAACATCCAGCGCATGTCATGGTCTGCGAATTCCCCTGATTTAAATCCTATTGAGCATGTATGGGATATGCTCGGGAGACAAATTACAGCCCTTTCGCATCCACCAAGCTCCGTTACAGAACTGAAGAGAGCTCTGCAAGAAGCGTGGAACCGTTTGAGCCTACAACTCATTCATCATCTCATAGCAAGTATGGTAAATCGCTGTGCAGCGTGCGTGGCTGTCATAGGTGACCACACGCTTTATTAAACTGCAGCATCAGTATTTTGTTTAATGTTTTCTTTCATTTTTTCTTTAAAGTGTGAATACTTGCTATGCTCATTTTTCTTTCAAACTGCTACTTTGGATAATAAAATTCATTATTATCATTCTTTTGATTTGCTTCCTTATTTTATAACCATTTTACACTCGCATATCACGTTTCCCGCCATTCTGATTGACAGTTACTTCTTTATTCGCATAATTATCAATTATGCTTAACTTTTGGACACCAGTGTATATGAGGTATTTACAGCCATGAATGTTCAGCACAATATTTTGCATAAAATATTAATTGACGTGAGTTGATAAGAAACAAAAATGCACTATAAATATTTTTTTATTCATTTAATATACTTATGAATGTTGCGACGGTTGTCATTTTTATTTTAATCGCTAACACACTCTCTCTCACATACACTAATATATGTAACCTTTTGTTTGGTAAAAAAACTTATGCACTTAATTATGTCTTTATACAATAGATACGTTTTTATAGAGTTCGGGTAAAAAAATGTTAGATTTATAAAAAAGTAGATTATTTAAAATTCTATAAAATTAAAAAATAAAAACATTAAGCCATAAATTTTTATGTTAGGATCTTAAACATCTTATTTCATAAGGATTGTAAGTACATGTATTGTACAACAATAAAATATCAATTAAAAAGGGAAAAAAGTACACACTAATTAATAAACATAAAATTTAGGCATTTTTAAAAAAAAATTCATATGAGACTGCAGATTTATATAATTTTTGTAAAATAATATCAGTTTAATATCTACTCGTCTCGAGTATCGTTCCAAAGTCCCCTCTTCCCCTATCAAATGTGCCTTTAACGTGGTTTTCTGTTAGTGTGTGAGCTTGGTGTATTGATATTAGCATTCTTCATTAGGTGTTTTTGTCTTCTCTATTCAAATTCAAATTGTTACACCACTCTTGGGTACGTGTACACAACGTAGATGAGAAATAAATATTTTTTCGTTGGCTCACTTTTTCATCATCGTTTTTTGTGTGGAGGAGAAATGTTGGTTAGAAGTTTTTTGTAATTTATTTTGATATATCTGAACAGTTCCAGCCATATCAAAACTTCTAGGTTTGATTGTTTCAAATTAAAATAAGTCAAAAAGAAAAACGTGAGAACGTTAGTAAAAAGAGTTCAACCCCCCCCCCCTTATTCATTTAAAATCAAAATCTGTGTAAACAAAGTTCATGTAAAAACAGAATTGGGTGTATACAGTTGGTTATGAAAATGATGAAAACACATATGAATAAAAGTGACTTTTTAATGCGCTTCGAAAGCATTAAAATATAATAATAGGTACCAGTTTCTTATATAAATATAATGGAATAGATGTGGGAATTTTTTATACATATATATGATCTGGCAGTATGTGATAACTTATTGAAGTTCTGTAAGACTTGGATTTTTTTTAATAGCGTAAAATAAAGGACCTCTCAGATTTTCAGAGACCAAGATTGAAGCCCGTTTAACAGGAACAAGTGTGACCGAAACATTCCAACTTTTAGGCGTTTCTAGAGATACACTGTCTAAAATCATGACAACATACACACAGCGTAGCAAGACAAGCTCGGGAAAGCAAAAGAATGGACAGAAAGAGAGGATCAGTGAAAGAGTTCAACGGGTATTAAAGTGGATTGTGATGTCTAAAAAGCGAACAAATGCAGCAACAGTGATTGCAAAGCTCAATCAACATTTGGATTCTCCAGTGTCAAGGATTACAGTTGGAAGACACCTTTATAAACTGCACGCTTACGGCAGAACAGCAATTCCCAAGCCTCTTGTTATAGATGTTAATGTCAAATGCCGTCTACAGTATTGTCACACTGATCAATTAATAAACGGAAGAAAGTACTATGGTCTGACGAATAGTCTTTCACACTTTTCCATACAACAGGACGAGTACATGTTTAGAGGACACCTGCACATGACCGTTATTGTCTCTTTCCAACTGCCAAGTATAAAGGTGGATTTGTCTAAATATGGGCAGCTGTGTCGTGGTTTTCTGTTGGACCAATCGTAACCCTTAAAGGAAGGATTATTGGGGAAAAGTATAGAGAAATATTAGCTGACCAGATTCATCCTATGATGCAAACTTTGTTTCCTGTAGGAGATAAAATTTTCCAAGATGATAATGCACCTATCCGTGCAGAGTAGCTTGTCTAATCAAGCTTTTATGAATACAAGGATGAAGTTAAACATGTACATTGGCCCACACAGATACCCAATTTTAATAGAATTGAACAGTTATGGTTTATTTTAGAGCATTCAATACGGGATCAATTTCCTCTACCAGAACTTTCACAATATCTTCAAGAAGAATGGTACAATGTTCTTCTATACACTATTTAGCATTTGTATGAATTGATTCCTAGGCGAATCCAAGCGGTATTACCTGCCACAAAGGTGGTCCTGCTCCGAACTAATAAAAGATTCTTTATAAATCTAAAGTGCTTCCATTATTTTGATAACCACCTGTATGTCATTATATCCTCTATTTACATTATGCTGATTTCTTAAATTTTGTCTCTTTTCATATACATATCTACACTATACATATCTACAAAAAAAAGAGAGACATTCTGAGTCCGTCTAAAAAAAACAACATTCGTCTTCTTACAAAGAAATATTTCTGCTATTAATTTTGTTTTCGTTTTATCAAAAACTACAAACATTATTCTCATGTACTCATTCTTTATTGAGTGAAAATTGAAAATATCAAGAGAACGTCCAAATGTAATAAATGTTTCGTACGTTTTGAAAATGTATTAGTAACTATGCTATAAATCTAAAATTACAGTAAAATGCTAAAATTTTCGTTTAAATTAATCTTAAACTTATAAATTTAATTTTATTAAACGAAGTAATTTATTTGTGTATTTTAGATTACAATCATTAATAACTGGAAATAATTGCTTATTAAATTTTTTCCAATAATGAAGTATTATATCATTATTTAATAAAGATTGAAACATATATAAAATAATTTTGTTACATAAAAATCGTATAAAATAAATAAATATAAATTACAGAAAAAAGGTAAATGATTTTCTCGTTCAAAGCATAATTATTTATAAATGTTCATGAAAGCATAAATAATTATAAATGATTGTAAAAGTGTTGCCAAAATTTGTAATAGGAGCGCTTTCAACTCAATGATTAATATACGAAACAGAGGACAGAATTTTGACAACTATGAATTAATAGATCATGCTTTCAAAGAAATAAGTAATTAATATGTTTTGATAAATGAACCTGTGCTCTGAAGAATCCGTTGAAATTTTCAGGAAAGCGGATTTCATTCTTTGATCCATTTCTGCTAGATATTGTTATTGATATTGAGTTCACGCTAGATACTGTGGTTTGTTGTTATTGCAGAAAATAATTCAATGCTTATCAAAATAATATTTATAAAATTTGTACAAAAACTAGTTGCTTGTGAAACGATAAAAAATGAGCTAATTAATTCAACTGCAATCTTTGATGCACTTTAACATTTAAATATTTAACAGTTTATAATATATATATATATATATTTATATAGATATATATATATATATGTGTGTGTGTGTGTGTGTATAGGAAAATTAAATTCATTCAAACTTGGAAACAAATTTAGAATTCAGACAGTAGATTGTAAGCTCTCTCTCTGTGAAGAATTATAATTAAGAATCTTAAAAGGCATTTTTTGAAAAAAATATTTATTCCTATGTTAATAATTAATATTCTCTTACGGAATAGTAAGTCTTGTTTTTTAATTAAAGTTTAAATGCAATTCTATACTTTTTGTATTCTTTGACTAGATGCTTAATAATATGTCAGGCATAACAAATTAGGAAAATGTTTTTGCAATTAAAACTATTACTGCCCTACCTTATGTGAAAACATCTGATGTGTCTGAAAATATCTTTAGTGGGTTATTTCTGTTCTAATACATTATATATTTTTGAGTTCTGTTTGATTCAATTTAAATGACCCAAGAAGGAAAAATATAGAAAATAATGAAGTAATGATTATGTATATACGTCCTTCGTATATATATATATATATATATATATATATATATATGGGCTTAAGAGATGTACATTGATGACGGTGAATTAGACGGTGAAATAACACACACACATAGCACATATAAGCAGAAGCAGGTATTGACGTAACATTGTGTAAATTACAAAACGCTTTCGGAATTTTCCTGCATCTCGGCTTTTATACAAAACGCAGATCGGAAGTTCAAAAACTGACAGGACTTCGCAGGACGTCTCTTCTGATTGGTTCAGATAATCAGATGATGGTCATTATGTAATTTTTAATTTAAATACACTGAACTTTTAATTTCAAAGAGATAAAATTACGATCCTATCCCGTAATGCGGTTAGTTAACAGTTACTTATTATTACGAAATCCTGGAGGGTCAAGAACATTTAAAATAAAAATAAAAAAAACTAACGTAAAATATTATACACACACATTCTGTATTTTCTGTAATTCTGTATTTTCTCCTCTCAAGAATCCCCTACTTCTTTTCTCCATTTGAGAGTATAAAGAAAAACGTAATATAAAACAAGTGAAGGCATAAGAAATCGCTTAGAAATTACGTAAGTGTTATAGTGAAAAGTTTCAACCGCTCAATAAGACACGTGTATGCTATCCAGTTTTTTTACAAGGAATCACATGAATAAATACATCTAAAATCTAATCCTTTTAACGGGTAATCGTGAATATGTCAAAATATAGGTTTTAATCTTTGTTTCAGTACATCAAATATACATAAATTGGCATTAGTCTAATTTACTTCATGTATGGGATTAATATATTACGAATTAAATAAAGAATTAATATTATTTTTATTAGACTTAGCCATAAAATAAAATAGAACTCAGCAACAATGCCTAAAAATTTAGTTTCAGCAAACAAAGTTGCTTGAAAATAAAAGCAAAATTAGGTAATGTTTTTTTTAAGTTTAAGGTTTATTTTTTTATATTTTCTATGAGGAAAAGAAGTTGTGCATGAATTTTAAAATATTCGAAACTCTACTAATGCCTACATTTTTTCTAATTCACTATCGTTTTTTTTAAATTTAACAGTAAAATCTAAATTCTGTTCAAATATTTATATATTTCTAGTTAGATCCTGAAATTATTTGAATTTAGGCTTACATATTCAGATTACGGCTTGTAGAAAAATATAATTATTCAAAAAACGAAGAATAATGTCTACACGTATCTTCACCCGTTTTTTATGAAGAACGATTCAAATCTGAAATTTCCTGAAAAAACACTCAAACGACCCTCTGGGGAGGTCTAAAAACACTTCCTTGGAATGCAATTAATTTTTTATTTTGGTTTCTATACATGTTTCTCCTTTAATGTGAGAAACATTCTGAGTAAAACCGAAGAAAGAGAGAGAGAGAATATACCAACGAATTGAATTTTATCTAAGACTAGAGTACTTTGTCTCTTAGATCCCTTTTCTCAGTTTCACTAAGGGTCTGATGCCATTTCTTTTCCTTTAATTACGGTATCGATCTTTTCTTATTAACTTAGTTCCGGGAAAGAAAGTGGCAAGCTCAAAAGTACCATTAAAACTAGTACATCAAAGACAGAATAATTTGTCAATCTGCAAGAACTTAGTTTATTACACATATACGTTATTTGCGTACTTAAGTTTGTTTGCATTATCGCGTTCAGCTGGAAGGAGATATACTTCAGAATTTTCAGTTTTTCAATTAAGCTGGATGAGATAATCAAGTGAACACACATAGCTTTTTCGTTCTAAAACTAATTCCAAAAACTTAGAACATTCTCGAAACTCTTTAAAAAGTGGGATTGTAGTTTTATTTAATGACTCTTCCGTGCATAATTATTATAACTAGAAAAGTCAATGGAAAATTATTTGTAATGAAACGTTAACGAAAAATGATAATTATCGGTTAACGGAAAAAAACACGACAAAGCCTTGCGTTTTTGTCGTGTTCTTTTATACAGTAAAATCCCAAAAAAAAAATTCAATTCCAAAATCAATTACAATTTTAATCTAACTGTTCCAAAATATGTTTCTAATACTCTTTCGGTTAGAATCTATATACAAATACAATATGTTGAAGCACTAATAACTCATGTTTCTTTTAATTGATTTTCAGGTATATTTTTTCATGGGTTATATACACTGGTGTTCAAAATTAAGAAAATTTGCATATTCTGTCGAATTTCATGAAAATTATTGCAGGAAATGCAAAAATACTGCTTCGAAACAAAGATGCATATTTTGTACATCGGATACGTAAGCGTATACTTATGTGTGGGTGGAGCTAGTAATAGAACAGGATTTAAAAGCGCGTTATCCCAAATCCGCATTTCATTCGCAAGCACACCTATACAATTTTTTTGGTTTTTTTTTTGAAGCAATCGATTAAATTAACAGTAAAAATTATTATGATCAGTTAATTAACTGTAATCTCGAATAACCACTAACGTTTAAATGGATGGAATGTGGTGACAAATCGTGGGGTAGGCTAGAAGCAGGCCAGTTTCAAAGTAAGATTCGTAGAGAATTCAATTTAACATCCAGCGTCATATTAAGCTTATGGAAACTATTTCAGGATACAAGATCCATTAAAAAAGCCTAGCCTAGATTATCCATGAGCCACGGTCACAAGAGAAGATCACCTTTTGCTCATTATAGAGAGGCACAACAGGAATGTTACAGCTTCTAGGCTTTCTCGCGTGTTGTATGCGACCACAAAAATTAGAATTTCAAGAATGAATGTTTTCAGAATAATTTATGAGAGAAGGCTGTAGAGAGCAGGGATCCCAAGCTCGTGGCCCGCGGGCAGCATATGTCCCGTAAAGAATATTTTTGCAGCTTGGGCAATATATCGGCGCACAATAATATATAATCTTTGGGAAAGCAAATGAAAAGTGAAGATTTAACGCACTTCCTGACGTGCAACAGGAACAAATTAAGTTTAATTGATACTACGTAGTATCAAAAATATGCAGAAAAAAACATTTGAAATCTTAGAACTGAATTTGAACCAAGATTTACAGATTTTAATTTTTTGGAAGACAAGTTTTGTTTTTCTTCGACTTATTCAATAAATATAGGCTTAGTACCCAGTCAAATGCAAATGTATGTGATCGTAATTCAGTGTGACTCAAATTTTACAAATACTTACCAGCCACGTTTGGAAACACTCGAAAATTCCCATATGAGAATATTTCCATGTTTTTAAAGTACTTAACAGGACGAACAATTATTTTTAATTGTGAAAGGAAATAAATCTCCTGTTAGAAATAGTACTAATGATGCTCACTTCGGATTAGTTTTGAAAATAATCGTTGCGAATAAAATTTTTCCCGTAATAGAAAAGATAGTAGCAGAGAAGAGATGTCAACTGTCAGGAATCAAACATTAAATCTGTGTTGTTCTTTTATATGTGCTTATTATTATTATGTATTATTTGAAACAAACAACGTTTCTGTAAATATTGATATGTGTTTGTGTGACCCATCTAAAGTTAAACCTTGTTTGTTTGGCCCAAGTTAGGTCTTGAGTTTAATACTCTTGCTGTAGAGCAGGGGTGGCCAACCTTTTCGATAAGAGTGTATGGTGAAAAGAGGCAACATTTCTCATACTATATTAATTTATTGCGGTGCTCGCCACACATCGGTTTCGTGTGTTTACATCGCTCTGCGTCCGCCAGGCCAGATTCTCAAAACTATTCTAATGGGTTGCCATATTCCGTAAGGGACCCATGGTCGGGTTTACCACAGAGTATCCCCCCAGTGACTGAGGGTAACAGCCCAATGGAGCGACATAGCTTTTAAAATTTTATAAACATTATTTTCTTTCTTCCCCCCCTTTTTTTTTTCGTTTTGAGAATCCGTACTGGTAGAAATACATTAACAATTTGAATATAATATATATACAGAAAAAATAGAACATGTAAATAAGATATATACAAATATAATACAAAAAAAATTTCCAACTGAAAGTTCTTCTAGAAGGAGAAAAAAATTATGTAACATAAGTGGCTAGTTTTTTTGGAAAATGTACATGTCTTCCTGATTTTGTGGTATATATTGTTTTTTTGTTAGTAGATATTTTATCATCTTTTAAACTTTGGCTCACTGAAGGTGGAGTTTCACACACAGTTTCTCAGAGAAGATGTGCGGGTTTGACGCGATCTAGAGAAACTTTAGTTTTTCGACCATTAACGTCAATGGTGATAGTTTTGTCTGTTCTGGACAGAACTTTATGTGGTCCAGTATACGGTTGACATAAAGGTGGTTGCACACGATCGATTCTCAAAAAGATATGAGATGATGATTTTGGTGAAGGATGAATGTAGAATCGATTAGTGCAGTGAGCAGATGTTGCAACAGGATTTAGTTGTTGCATTCTGTGACGTAGATTAGTGATGAAATTATTATCACAAAAAGGAATGTTTGATATATCTATCATGTCACTAGGAAGACGTAGGTTTGTTCCATAAACAATTTCAGCACAAGAAGATTGCAGATCTTCTTTAACTGCTGTTCTAATGCCGAGAAGAATGATGGGGACTATTTCGGACCATCTGTCATTCTCATGGGCTTTAATGGCTGATTTCAAATGTCGATGGAACCGTTCCACTATTCCATTTGAAATTGGATGATATGTTGTAGTTTTGATCTTTTGTGTTCCCAGCATGCGAGTAAATTCAGCATACATTGATGAACGCATCTGGGTTCCTTGATCAGAGGTGATTATAGATGGGCAACCAAAACGAGAGATCCAAGTGTCAAAAATTGCACGGCAAATGGTTTTTGCTTGCATGTCTGGAATGGGGATTGCTTCTGGCCATCTGGAGAAGCGGTCGATTATCGTAAGAAGATAACGATGACCTTCAGATGATGGCAAGGGACCTACAATATCCATGTGAATGTGAGTGAATCTAGCGTCAGGAAGAGAGAACGTTCCTAGAGGTGTTTTATTGTGCCTTTGGATTTTCGACTTTTGACACGATTCACAACACCGGACCCATTGCTTTATTTGGCTTTTCATCCCAGGCCACGCGTAGCGAGAGCAGATGAGTTTTGTAGAAGCTACTATCCCTGGATGTGCAAGATTATGAAGATGGTTGAATATTGTTCTTCGAAACGATGCAGGGACGAAAGGACGTGGAACTCCTGTTGAAATATCGCAAAGCAAATAGCAATATGAGGTTTGGCATGGTTTTAGCTCTAATTTAAGAGATGATTCATTATTCTGCAGAATTTTTTGAACTTCTGGATCATTTTTCTGTGCTAATGCAAATTCTTTAAAATTTAAATTTGGAGAATTAGTAATGGAATCAATTTCGATTCTGGAAAGAGCATCAGCAACTATGTTCTCTGAACCTTGCACATGCCGAATGTCGGTAGAATATTGGGAAATTAAATCTAAGTGGCGTAGTTGTCGAGGAGAACATTTATTTGGGTTTTGTTTAAAAGCATAAATTAGGGGCTTTTGGTCAGTGTATATTGTGAAGTTTCTGCCTTCTAACATATGCTTGAATTTTCTTATAGCCGAATAAATTGAAAATAGTTCCCTGTCATAAGTCGACCACTTTTGCTGACTTTTGTTAAGTTTCATGGAGAAAAAGGCTATTGGTTCCCATTTCCCTTGTGATAATTGGGATAAAGTGCCTCCAATAGCAATATCTGAAGCGTCCACCCATAGGCTCAATTGAGCCCCTGGAATAGGATGTCTTAAAAGGGTAGCTTCTGCCATAGCGTTTTTCGCTGCAAGAAAAGCTTGTTCTGCGTTTTCATTCCATTTTAATGGTTCGGATGATTTGCGAACACTAGAATGAGATTTCTTTTTGATTTGTATGTCCTTCTAGAAACTGAACAATGGGAGCAAGTATATATGCGGCTTTTGGTATAAAGCATCTATAAAAGTTAAACATGCCCAAAAATCTACGCAATTGTGTTAATGTGTTTGGTTTAGGAAAATCTAGAATACATTTTACTTTATCAGGTAGAGGTTTAATTCCATTTTCTGACAGATTAAAGCCTAAAAAGTCTATTGATGATGCACCAAATATGCATTTAAATACATTAATGCATAGACCATATTCATCTAATTTTGAAAATAGGTTTTTTAAATGTTGTTGATGTTCCTGGGGATTTTTAGATGCAATTAAAATGTCATCGACAAAAGCGTAAATTCCAGGTAAGCCACGAGTGACTTCATCTATAAAACGTTGAAACGTTGCGGATGCGTTACACAATCCGAATTGCATTCGTGTACTTTCAAATAAACCAAACGGATTGCAAATTGCCGTTTTGTGTATATCATCTGGTTGAATAGGAATTTGATGATAGGCTTTTACTAGATCAATTCGACTAAAAACTTTTGAGCCATGTAATTCAGCTGTAAAATCAGCAATACAAGGAATGGGGTATTTATCTTTTAATGTTTGAGAATTTAACGCTCTTTAATCGCCAACAGGTCTCCAATCTAAAGTACCTTTCTTAGGAACCATATGAAGTGGGGAAGCGTAGTTACTTTTCGAAGGTCGTAAATGTCCCAGATGCATCATGTTTTGAAATTCTGTTTTTGCAATTTTTAGGCGATCTGGTGCCAACCTTCGGGGTTTTGCTACCACAGGAGGACCTTTTGTTATTATATGGTGAACAGTGTTATGTTTCACTGGTTGATTTGGATTAGGCAATTTTGTGATAGAGGGAAATTCTTTCAAAAGTTTATGATAAATTGTTTCTTTAGAAATAGAAATTTGAACAGAGTGGAGATTAGCATGTTTTAAATGGCCTACTGATTGTAATTTTGTTTTAGTATCTCTAAGACATTTGTGTCTGAGATCTGGCACCAATTCAAAATAATGGAGGAAATCTGCACCAAGAATTGGTGTACTTACATCTGCAATCAGAAAAGTCCACATAAAATCTCTTCGTAAATTAAAATTTAAGGTTAATGTTTTCTGCCCATATACATTAATTGAGGATGAATTCGCAGCAAAAAGGGTTTGTTGTGAAGCATTTCTTTTTTGATAGGCATTAGCAGGAATTAAAGACAAGTCAGAACCGGTGTCGACCAGAAAGGAGATATTTGTTGTCCGGTCTCGAATGAACAGGCGACGTGATTCCTTGGGCAAAGAATAAGTCGCCATTATTCTTTGCTGGCTTCGTTTCCCTGCCATGTGCATGGTTTAATGCATTTTTCATCTCTACATTTTTTTCCGAAACGCCTGTGAAACCAGCAAATCGAAAAATCACGCTTATTCGAAATGCTTCTTTCACGGGAATTTTTGTTCCGACGGAATGGAGAGCGACCACGAAAGATTGAAAGACGATCAATTCTTTGATTTAATTTTTCAATTTCACGAAACAGTTTAGATTCTAATGATTGCTCTTTTGAAACAGAAAAAGTTTCAATAGGAGATGGCGAGACTTCGAAAATTCTGTCCGCAATGTCGGCGGCTTTGTCTAACGTAAGGTCAGAAACAGCAGCTAAAATTGTTTGAACCGAAGACGGCAAACGCTGCAGAAATAACTCCGTCCTCAGTTTATCATCAACATTCAAAGATTCTGCGCGCCGTTTCATGTTACGCAGTAGTTCGGAAGGTTTTCGAGAGCCTAATTCTTCCCCCGAAAGAAGTTTCCGAATCTCCTGCTGGGACGATTCCCCTGAACGATTTATGAGTTCGTTTTTTATTTGCGCGTAGGGATCAGTGGCATCTGGGTGCATGAGGACATCGCGAACTAAAGACGCGGTGTCGGGAGGGAGATGAGCTACTAAATGTAATTGTACTTAGTTAAAGACTCAGTTATTGGTTTTGGGGTTGCTAAAGCGAATGTACTCTCGCACATAACAAACCACAAGGTGGGATCGGATCTATTATATACTGGTATTTTTACAGCATTTACTTCCGACATTGTGCAAGGTTTTAGAACAAAATTACTAAATAAACAATAAAATAGACATGCATTCAATAATAAAAACGCTATAATAACCAGTAATATATTTAATTAGAATTTGGCATTTTCATCGATAGTACACATGATATATTTTTTTTTTAAACTTGTATCACAAGAATTTTATTTCATCCAAAATTATTACATGCAATCAAGTAATTTTAGCATTAAATATGAAAAAAATAAAATAAAATATTAAATTGATAAAACAATTCAAGTTAAATTAAAAGCACAGAAAAATGAAACAGAGGAAAAAAAATCCACTTATCTGTGATACATTTGCAGTTGCAGATGAGAGCCACACCCGAAATTGAAACCAAGGATGCTCGGATCCATAGACAAAGGAATTGAGTCCTTATACTAAATTTAGTTGAATGACGATGTTTTTTTTTTTATCATCGATTTTGTGAACTACTATTCACAAGGTAAAGGTTTTGCGTGAATATACCGGGTCACCACTATGGTGAAAAGAGGCAACATTTCTCATACTATATTAATTTATTGCGGTGCTCGCCACACATCGGTTTCGTGTGTTTACATCGCTCTGCGTCCGCCAGGCCAGATTCTCAAAACTATTCTAAGGGGTTGCCATATTCCGTAAGGGACCCATGGTCGGGTTTACCACAAGTGCCACTATTTAATAAAAAATAATTACGCGTGCCACTTGCAAATTTTTTAACTAACAAGTATGAAAAAAGTAAAAAAAGAATGTTACTTATAGGTTTATTGAGGGATTTTTTAGCAACTTGCACATTTTTTAATGCAAATATATGTAGCCATGTAATAATGTAATAAATAAGACGAAAGTACAAAATTAGATTTTATTGTTAATAAACTTTTTACATGTTCAATCAATTAGGTAAGCTATAAAATAAAAATGAGCAATATGAATCATTCACAGTTCAAAATAATTAAATGTTCAATACTTATTTAATGTGGTTTTTGAATTATAACTTTTTTTACCAAGTCATCTACACTGGTGTCCAAAAGTTAAGCATAATTGATAATTATGCGAATAAAGAAGGAACTGTAAATCAGAATGGCGGGAAACGTGATATGCGAGTAAAAAATGGTTATAAAATAATAAAGTAAATCAAAAGAATGGTAATAATTAATTTTATTATCCAAAGCAGCAGTTTAAAAGAAAACGGAGTATAGCAAGGATTCACACTTTAAAGAAAAAATGAAAGAAAACATTAAATAAAATACTGATGCTGCAGTTTAATAAGGCGTGTGGTCACCTCTGACAGCCGGGCACGCAGCACAGCGTTTTTCTGTACTTGCTATGAGATGATGAATGATTTGTGGGCTCAAACGGTTCGAAGCTTCTTGGAGGAGCTCTCTTCAGTTCTGTAACGGAGCTTGGTGAATGCGAAAGGGCAGCAATTTGTCTCCCAAGTATATCGCATACATGTTCTATAGGATTTAAATCAGGGGAATTCGCAGGCCACGACATGCGCTGGATATTTTCCGCTTCAAGGAAGTCATCAATCAGCACCGCTCGGTGACATGGCGCATTATCATCCATGAATATGAAGTCAGGACCGACAGTACCTCGAAACAAGCGAACATAAGGCTCAAAAACTTCTTTTCTGTATCTTTGAGCAGTCACAGACCCCGTGTCAAAGAAGTGGAGGTCTGGGCAGCCGTCCATCATGATGCCTGCCCATACCATTACTCCCCTTGATGGAAAATGATGTCTTCCCGTTATGTTTCTTGGTTCAAAACGTGTTACACGTTCTCTCCATATAGTTACCCGCCGAAAATCACTACTCGGACTAAACCGGGACTCGCCCACTCTCCCACACTCTAATGTTGATGTTTCAAACTCCAGTTGAAACGAGCGTGTTTATGCGCAGACGTGAGGGGAATGCATTCTGCTGGTTTTCTGGCATACACGTCAGCATGATTGAGTCTCCTGTAAACAGTTTGTCTCGAAATTCATATTCCTGTGGCGAATGTGAGCGCCGAACCCAGTGCTCTGGCAGTACTGCCCCTCTGACGTCGCGCACTTATTACCAGATATCGGTCTTGGTGAGGGCTTGTGACTCTTGGTCGACCTGATACTGGCTGTCGGATAACATCTCCCGTTCTTTAAAACCTCTGCCACAGTCTTGAGATCACAGACTGGTCCACATTCAGAATTCGAGACACTTCGGTTTGTGATCGTGAGGATTCCAGTATTCCAACGATTCTTCCTTTCGGAAACATGTCCAATTGGCGTCTTTGTACCATCATTCACCTTGTTTGATGGTTAACAACGTTCCTTCTCACAGAAGTTGCACGAAACTTGTCTGAACTGCCCATGCTGCGTGAATCGGTTTCTCCGCGTTCCGACATGCGCCGGTGTTTCGCGCAGGATGTAGTCGATTGAAAAGTTTTGCATAAACCCAATGTTTCTTTTTCACCCAATTAATATCCGTAAGAAATTTGGAATAATTTTACGAATATTTACTCCATGCTTTTCGCATTTTACGATTTATGCTTAACTTTTGGACACCAGTGTACATTATGATTAGCTCTAATAGATGCTAACAAAATTAAGTTATTATAGATGCACAACAGCTAGTTTTGTGTGATATTTATTTTATATATTCGTAGCAGAAAACATTTATTCAGTAGCAAATTTAGAGATTTTTGTCTGAGAAAATCCCATTTCAATAAAACTCGAAAAAATGGTTATTTATCTTTTAAATTTTAATTTTGAAAAATGGTTCATCTTTTAATTTTTGATCAAAATAGGTTAATCTTTTTTAAGAAATTCAGTAAGTCTTCGCGTACCACTGTTGCAACTCCTCCGTGCCACGGGTTTTCCATCACTGCTGTAGAGGGAGCTTTAAAAGAGCGAGAATGTAAGGGTGAAATGTGGTTTACAACCACACTCGAGAAAAAGAGACATAGGGAAAGAAGGCATGCAGCCTACTGCGAGTTCCCAGATCGATATATAATCCTGAGTGTTTTAATTAGAGTAAATTGTATTATCAAGTCATGCATATATATTTAAATAATCGTGGAGGGCATCATTTGAGTAATACCATCCTGACTAAAATAAATATAAGATAAAACAAATGTGAAATCTCCACATGTATGAGAACTGAGTAGGATTGAGCTCCAACTTAATTAAGCTTAATTAAGGATTTCCTTAATTAAACGCAAATATGAACCAATTCTGATGAAAAATTGTGACATCAGTGTTATTTTTTGCTTAAAATTTAAAAAAAATGTCTTGAGGTCTTTACTTTAATTATCATTGTATTCGCGCGCGATTAATAAATTATTGAAGCATGTAATATCTGATTTAATATTCATAACCTAGCCGGCTGGGTGGCGTATTTGTTTTGTCGCTGGCCTTGTAAGCTAAGGTTGCGGGTTCAATACCGTCCCAAGTAGGGGGATTTTCATGATGCAGGAAATCGACAGCGGCGATGTCGCATGATTATACGGCATGTAAAAGATCTCTTCAGTGCCTGTTTGGCTTAGGTGTTCTTGGTAAAATTAAAATCCTAAGTACGGTTTCGCATTGTCAGAGCTCAGGTTGCTTCCTCTGGGGAGAAAATTGGACTTCAAAATTACCTGCGGTGATTGGTATCTGCCTATAGGGTGCCGCACTAAAAATATATTCCAGTTCTCAGGGAATGTACTAGGTCTGCAATAGTAAAATACCTACCCGCAGCCCCTTTAGAGATATAATATTCGGAACCTTGTAAGAATAAAACAAACATAAACGCCATAAAGAAAGCATTCCTGTCTCTTCATTCAAAATGAAGAACTAAAACAAACGCATTTATGGACTGGAAAAATAATTTTATACAATAAAATATTTTTATTTATGTATATTATGAGAATACAATAAATTCAAATATTTTTTCTCTGAATCTTTATAAATACCGACAACTAATGACGAAATCACTTCCGAAAATCAGAATGCTGTCTAGGCAAGAGATTCCACGGAAATTGTTAATCTATTCAATATATGTAATGGTCTCTACAGCTCAGTTTCTGATCTTTGCTTTCAAACATGACAATAGAGCACATCAAAGTACATTACGGAATGTCATATCACTGAAATAATATATTTATACCTAATGCTTCTGGATTACTTAATTTAGTGCCAATGTATTAGTGAATATCCTGTTAGGATATGCCTTCTCAGAATATTAATGATGGAGTGAGACAAGAAGAAAATATCTCCCCGGAATTGATCGGCTGTCTTCTTGGAACGCTTTCTTACACACACATTACCGAAGCCAAAGATTCTTTATCTTGATCGGAGGTTATCAGTGTCGAAAATTTTGCTCATCGTAATGGCAGCCTAAGAAAGTTAATATTAGTTTTTATGAGAAATTTTTACTTTTGTATTAAAAAAAATAGATTGATCAAAATGATAATTTTTTAAAATCATATTTTGAGCAAAATAAAGAATATATGCATATATTTTAAAAAAATTTTTACGAGTTTTATTCCCGTTGTTTCCAATGACGTTTTATGATTTCTTGAGGCCCTGGGAACCGATGCAAAAGTAGCGTCTCTCCTTGCAACCATTTTAAATAAATAGTAAAACGAATCTCTGTTCGCGCGTTGGTATGATTGTTGGTGGGAATGAAGAACCATCATTAGAAAAACGACAACTTTTAATTCAAAATATTTCAATGACTACCAACTTTTAATGAAGGTAATGATATATATGAGTCAGTTTTTAGCCAACTCTAAATACTTATATAATGAAAAATTACCTATCATTAAATACAGATACTTAGCTTGATACCTTGCACCTTCACCCTATAGTAAGGATTCAAATGTAAGTTCTTGTTTAATATAACAACAATATGTCTACAGTTGCTATCTCTTTTTTTTTCTCTCTCTCTCTCACAACTTAAAAAATTAGTTCTGATTTACATAAATCGTGGTCCCTTTACAGTAAGCGTTTTTATAATGAAACAATTTGTTGGAAGTATTTCGCCGGGAGGGTTGATAAAAGAGCTCATGGAGAACCCGTAGCAACAGTATATAGTATACGGTGCCGAACACTACTACAAACGATAACCCATAACAAATAAATGTGCATAACACAATCTCTCAAAACAAAACTCAAACCGACTTGACCAACAGCCGCCTTTCTAGAAAATGAGTGATGATGGTATAGAGGGTATGCTTAAGCCTAGACGCAGACGACGGACATGAGATAATAATGCAATCTTGCTACTGTAGCCAATGGGGTATTTTTCGAATAGTCCAAGGAACGACATTGGACGATTAAAATTATTCTGGTCATGAAATTATTAACACAAAGTCGATGCCTCTCACTTGGGCTCTAGGTCATTTAGCTTATGCTTTAAAACGCACCTGTCCCCCTTGGATACGAATTTACAAATCAATATCTATATATCTATCTAAATATCTATATATATAAAATAATACTAAACAGGGATTTAATTTATGTAAACCTACTATTACATTTGTGTAACTATGAAAATTATATATATCAAAGTTTGTTTCATTAAATTGATTGCTTATTAATGTCGCATTTAGAATCCATGCATGGGCTATCAGTAACGAATATCATAATTCTGAGAATCATGGCTTTGATCACGAAGTTGTGCCCGGCGCGTCACGGGTTCGTGTTCTGGTGCCACTGAAGACTCATCGTGTAGAACAGTGTTCCCCAACCCCCGGGTCACGGATCGGTACCAGTCCGTGAATCAAAGGGTGCCGAGCAGTCCAAGGAACAGTAAACTATTTCTATTATTATTTTATTTCACGGAGTTTGAGAGCTACTTCCCAAACACCCCAACCCCCACAAACTTATAAGGATTGGATTCCAGACCCAGTTGTCAACAAATCAGGTGAATCTAGCATATCTGTGCAAGAAGGAGATCAACAGATGGATATTGTAAATGATCATAAACTTAAAACCATGTTCGAGGCAACAACTTTACCGGTGTTTTGGATGAAAGTTTTGGCAGAATACACCGAGATTGCATTGGAAGCGCTTAAATCTCTATTGTAGTTTCCGACAACCTTATCTGTGTGAAGAGGGGTTTTCTGCACTGACAACAACCGAAACAAAACAACTAAATAAATTGAACACAAGCAACACATTTCGGGTGTCATTGTCTGCTATTACATCTCTGATGGAACCTTCTCGGTGTAAAAAACAAGTTTAAGATTCTTGTTGATTTAGCGTTCTAATGAGTTAAATCACTTTACATTCATTTTTAACAGTAACTTTATTTTATTTTGAAGGTATTTTTAAATACAATTAAATAAAACTGTTAAATCAGAAAGCAATCTAAAATATAAACAATCAACGTCTCAGTGTGCCGTGGTAAAATTATCAAACGTTGACTAGTCCAAGGCGATAAAAAAATTGACAAACGCTGGTGTAGAGAGACACTCGCACGTCAAATCTGTCGAGCTTCGAAGTTCTCTCGTTGGAGTGATGTGGTAGTTAGAAGAGTGTGTTTAACCGATGTTCAAAACTACCAAGTCCATTGTTAATAGACCCCATGTTGTTTTATGGTGATACAATTTTATCATAGTTTTGAACCACAGTCAAATGACGAGAATCATACCTGATCTGGCAACTTGCTGTTCAAACTTCCCCACCACACTAATGCTCGAACATTGGGTCTCGATAGACTTAATACGAATAAACCCCTTTAGACGATGGGTCATTAGCGGCACCAGAACTCGAACTCACAACACGAAAAAAAAAGGGGGAAAAAATGCTGGTCATGTGAATTCTCTACCAAGATTACTCGGCTAATACGTAACTGCATCCTGTATACAACTAAAATTGTCTCACTCAATATAATGTTATATTTTAGTTGTTAGTTCTTGTTTTTCACTTTTAAAAGGGTAGAAAATGATAAAAAAATTTCCACTCCAAACTTTAATTAACTTCAAAATTTCGAAAAAAAATCTTTTATTTTTTTAAACAAATAAAACTTTGATTAAAGTTCCAATATTTGCTTATCGTTTAAAAAAAATATTTAAATCACTCCCAGACTGATGCAATATATATATAGTTACTCTTTGATCTTTCATGTAATCAAATAATGTTCAGTTCTTTGAAAGTAATTAAATTCCTATTAACGAAACTGCAAATAAAAACTAGCATTTTGAAATAGTGAAATAAAAGTTTTTTGCTTAAGTTGATGAGATTTTGAACAAAAAATACTTTTGAAGTGAAATGAATTACTCTTTTTAGGAGATTTAATTTTAACTGTAAAATTTACAGATATTCCATTTGTAAAAGATATTTTAAATGCGATGAGCCGTAAGCAAAATTTTCGAATACGAGACCTTTTAAATTACGTAATAAATGCATTACCAGAAAATGTGTGCATTAGGGGAACTCTGGGAATTATATATATAATTAACTACAATAATCTGAAATACTTTTGTTATTTTTAATTCAAAGTACTGTAGGATTTCTAAATAATAATTCGTGGTAAAAGCTTCTTAATTTATTCATATGATGTTTCTTGAAAAATTAAATATTTTACGTAGTTGAATAATTATTCTAGTTACTTAAGAAATGTACATTTAATTAAAAAAAAACACCTCAGTTTTCGAAAAATATTAATTATGATTTTGTAATAAATGCACTTAGACAGCTTAATTATTTAAATCCTAACTATTTGAACGAATGTTAACAAAATTATGTTCAACAACAATAATTAAACTATTATGGTTGATATAATAATCCAAAGAATGTTGTAGTTTTGTTCTTATAGTTTGAGTTAAAATGAGAAAATTTTTATCATTCACAATTTTGTAAACAGTATTAAATTTAAAATTCTAAATATTTAGTTAAAATGATAAATTAGAGCTTCCATAATTCCACTCAAAATGAAAAAAATTCGAGCATTTTATATGCTTTATTAAACTCCGTCATCATTTTAGCTGGGTCGAAAGTTTTGTAATTTTCTTTCCGCATTTGATACCAGTGCATTTTCCTTCTCTCGTTCATTTTATGTGAGCATGACCAATTAACGTAATTGTAACACAGGATGATATATAAAAAGTGGAACCCAAAACATCGAAGTAAACATTTTATTTTATTCATTCGTTAAAATAAATGTAAGAGCAGAGGAATTTGTCACAAAATTAAATTATTTCATGGCAAATGATTACAGCATGATTAACAGATCACAGCAGCCAATCGACAGAACGGAAGGACTGAGTAGTTTTCTGTTTTGTTCTGACGGCCACTCTTATAATCAGCAATGACGTGTCTGAAGACGTCCAGGACAGGTGGAAAAACACACCAGGGGAGTGTGGTGGACAACACCACACTGTCCAACAGTCAAGACTTAAGGTATGAAATGCTATATCATTTGTGTTAGCCGGATCACATTGGTTGACATTAACGATATACATACAACACGGTGGTTCGTAGTGCGAAATTCTATGTTCCATTGTGTTTACCTTCCTTGGTTTAAATTTAAACAGAATAATGCTCTGTCACACACGGTATTTTTTTCTACTTTATGTCTATGTCGATGCATATAAAATAACTCAAGGTTCAAAATCCTCACGTTAGTCTAGTCTAGAATTTTGGAGAGTGGGGTCACACAGGACAGATCTCGATTTCGTCAGCTGGTATTACAATTTTCGTAGCCAACATCCATATTTCGAAGTGCGACGTTAATAAAAACAAAATGCATGAAACTACATTCTAATGACATTGAATGAAATCATTTTAATAAAGAAGTCAATGCATCTTACAACATATACATTTATTTCTTCAAGTATAAACCCTTTGTCGTGACTCAAAGACACCCCTGAGACTACCATCTCCTTGTCTATCTGCAAATACGACTGGATGTGTAGGCGGATTTAAATGATCATAAGACATAATTGCAAATCAAATAGATTTATTGATTCTAGTTAACACCAATGGTTATAAACACACAATTCAAATTTAAGAGAAACAAACTAGAGTGGAGTACGAAAAGTGGAATTACTACTAGCGGAATAACAGAATAGCAACTGAATCTAGGAAAGCCTAAACACGCACAATTACAGCTACGCCACGTACGAATATTCGCAATATCTTAAATTAAATCTTTGGCCTTATCTTTTATATCGGCTGCTACTTCGTGATGATTTCTGCCTTTTTACTGGCTGGGGAATGGTTGATGGAACACTGATTTTTACAAGCTTCAATCAACTTCTCCTCGCGTAGCTCCACACGTAACCGCTATCTATGAATGTCAACAACTGCGTGCTGACCTCGAGATCTTTACTTCACTCTTCTATCTCTTCACTTTACTTAAATTTTTTTAACTCGTGAAACCCGAACTTATATAATATATCTTATTTGCATAAATCACGCCTGGCTCTCGGTGAAGATTGGTTGAAATAAATAAATTATTTTAGGAAAAATAGAGGAGGTTAATCAAAAGACCGTATAGATCCGCCACACCTTTACAAAATATGAACTTTCTGTAGACTGTGTTTTGTATAGTTTGCAATTCCGTGTTAAGTTTATATAACTTTGAAGTTAACTTACAGCGATGTCTCTCTATGTGATGATATAGAACGTATAATAATCTACTTTAATAAGGTTGAAGTGATCACCATGCTTATTTTTTAAATTGAGCTGTCAAGTGTAACTCCTTCTGAAAGAGATCTCATAGGCATTTACTTGACAGGAGAATAGTTGCATTTATAAGTATAATTTATGACTTCATGGTTATGTATTTGCGTGATTGTGCATTCGTATGTAAGGACTTTAGAGAATGATACATTATAGCGTGTCACATATATCATTTGGCTTTAAAATTAGAATCTTATAGATACAATCTTTACAAAAAATCTAGTCTTTTCTCATTTCAAATAAAATTGTGTGTTATCGCTAGTTATCTGTATTAAGAATGATTGAAAATTCTGAAAAAAAATGTGCGATTGAATTTTAGATGAAAAAATTACCTTTTTTTCTTTAATAATTATGTGTTCTTTGGATATTGTAGTAAATTTAAAATGCACTCTTTTGTAAGTATCATTTTAAAGAAAACGATTTAAAAGAACTGAAAATAAAATAGTTATTAATTTTATGCAATTTAATTTATTTATATATTGCACCATTTTTTTAATATTATTATTTTTTGCATGTTCTTTAATAAGTTCTTATGGTTTTTGTTGGCGTATAAAACATCTTTTTTGTTCCTTAATCTTAAGCCTATAGAAATAAAAAAGTGAATCATTTGGTTTTTTCTTGATCGATGCGAACAGCCTAAATAAAAATATACACGTGTGTTTTAAGTATGGTATAAAAGATCTTTAGCACCTGTGTGTAGGAACTCATACTCCGACTGTACAAACTTTTTTATTTCAACAATACACACAAACACACAATTGAACACTACAACCAATTATATATATTTACACTTTTGTTCTGTAAAATCCGAAGAAATTTTTACCATTTCTTGGTGATCATAACACTCTCTCATCAACTCTTCATCATTGGAGTGGAGCTCCAATCAGCATTTCTGCTTCCAAGGGGAAATTTGGGGCCAATGGAATTAAGTTGCCACATCTTGTTTATGGTATTTCGTCAAAAAATGAACTGGTAAATTGTTTTATTGAACGACAATTTAAAATAAATCTTCATTGTTATCTGACTATTTGTTACAATTGTAATTTATCCATGATAGAATTTCCATCACTTTCTCACCACTGCTGGCTTTTTTTTTATAACTGAATAGTTCATCTCACAAGAACATTGAAATGCATAAATTTTGAGATAATCGATATCAGCTTCTCAAGTAAATCCTCTAATTGTTTTTCTCAACTTCTCCCCCCCCCCTCCATACACGTGTATCCAGTTATTCAATTTTAGAATACAAGTATAGAATTCTTAATAAGGAAATTAATATTCTAAATGGAACTTTGTCGTCTAGAAATTGCTGAGATATATGTTTACACTCTTCATGCTCATACCAAACACTGGAAGGTGTTTGAATATCCATCCTGTAATCCCAGTCTTACTTTCACCAACTGCCCTCTTTTCTTGCACTTGAATAAATTCTTCCCAGGTTAGCATGTTCCTAGTGACGGCTGTGAAAGGGTGGTTCTATACCCAGGCCATGGACTACGACACTGGAATACAAAAACAAACCCTGAAATAAAAATATTTTCGGTGACTTTGGTGTACAGATGTTAAGAGATATCTATATTTCGACGAATATTTCCCGTCGGCTATGTTTTATATTTCTTTAAAGCTCAAGGTAAGCTTTTCGTATCAGCTATTTTATTTTTTTATACTAAAATTAAGGCTTATTGCATATTTATTTCGATATTCACAGATTTCGCTAATTTTTTCGCATATTTCATCGGGAAGGATCCGTATGATTAATTTTCAAGTGCCTGTGTAACCTAAATCATGTTAAAAAGGATATTAATGCTCATATTAACAATGAAGAAAAATCCACATACATTCTGTTTCAGTTTTCTCTATTTACTTACAGTTTTCAAATTTATTTTCACTACTCCTTTACATTCTCATTACAATTATTATAGTAAAAAATAATAATGCGAAACAGTCCTTTATTCGTTTTTCACTCCTCATCGGAAAACAAGAAAAGTAACAAAAAAAAAAACCGCTGCAATAATTTTTAAAAGAATTTATTTATTTCGCTAGGTTAACAGTTTATATCTTTTCAAATGACACGTAGAAAAATATCCATTTACTAAAAGGCTTTTCCATTCTCAAAAACATTCTTAGTGGCCCACATGCTGCTTTCAGAGCGGAAATATTAAACTTTTCAAAAAAAAAAAAAGGAAAGTTGACATGGTTATGATTGACGTCTACATTATGAAAAAATTCTAGAGTAGAAAGCTATGCTAAAAATGCGTTGACATTTTTGGGAATAAAGAATTTTCTAATGAAGTTATTGTATTGGAACAACCACTAGATCACAGAAGTTTGGAATAATTTCAAATCTTTGAAAGGAGATGAAAAATAAAATTTTAGTCTCTGTATTTGTGATACCGACAGTGTAATAATCAAGTGATATAAAAGAATTTAAAGTCAATTGCTGCTTAGTTCAACAAATAAAATTTTATGTTAGTTAATTAAGTTTAATTAATAAATTAATATTTGAAAGCACTGTATCAACCCCAAGTGTTATCCCCTGTAAGTTTAAAAAATATATTTGAAGCCAAGAAATATTCGTTAGAAAAACTTATTGGCACCACCAGTTTGCAGATAAATCTAACTTCGTCTAGAAATAATGCAGAGAATAAATTTAAGATTAAAAAATAAAATTTAATTAATGAACTAATATTTAAAAAACTATTAACATCAAGTGTCATCCATTACAAATTTAAAAAAAAATGTATCTGATCTTCAGTGGACGAATAAAAATTATTTTATTAACGAATGAAAACTTGAACAAGATATATATACATTTGGAGAGAATGAACTAATAGTAAGAAATGAAAAATTAGAGCGTATTAAATTTTCCTATAGAGGATAAAAATCCTGGAAGATTATAGAACTTTAAAGTAAAAAACTTATAAGGTTATATTAAAAATATTGTTATAATACATTCTAAAATGCAGTAAACATAATCTCTCTCTCCAAGTCAACCACATTTTTTCGTGTTTTCTATGATTTTTGGTAAATAAACATGTGGATCGTCGTGCCTAGTAAGTCACCCTTCCAATCTATATTCCACTTAACTCGGGAGAGGTCACACGGGGCACAGAATCACCCCAGGTTCACAAAATCTTTAATTCTGGAAAAACTGTTTATTTGTTAACAATCACCTTGTCCGTATCCTCTTATATGACAACCTTCATGGGAAGTAAAATGTATTTGTCAAATATATCCGTCCTTTTTGTGAGGGGCAAACGTTTTTTACAATAAAGGTATTTGGAGTGACTGAGTTCTCTCCGCGTGACTTGTTCCAACATATATTCTTTGAACAGGCTACCTTTTTACCCTATGAATATCTTAATGGTTTTGATTGCTGTGTTGTACGACTCTTTATGGTTTAAAAATGTAAATGAACAAATATAAAAACAGAAAAGTTCATTTGCGATCTCTATTAAATGAAGTTGTCCCTTCGGAAAAAGGAATTGATCAAGCAAGGGAAGAACCTGCTGAAATAATGCATATTAATCATGGTAGTGAAAGTAAATTTGAGAAAATCGTTGAACATGAAACGTTTGAGTCGAGTGGAAGATTTTCAAATGCTACCTAAAGAACTCCATCAAAAATGACACGGAGCCACAAGTGTATCACAACACACACTGTACGCTGTCAAAAAGACACAAGCAAGAAAAATTCAACAGGGTATTTGTTGATCACTTAAGAACGATAAAACTACAATATCTTGAACAAAACATGACAGTTTTACCTGTAAATGTCATTCATGTTATGTTAACGAAAAGTGTATGCTAGTCATTACTAAAGTCCCTGAAAAATTAGTCATTTACTAAAGTAATTCACATTTGCATGTGTGTGAAACATTTTATTTTAGTTCAGTTGGTTTTTTTCTTTAGTTACCAAAAAAGAAAGTTTTTAAAAGTAAGTAAGCATATGTTCTTAATCTTACTAAATCTTCTTAATATATTTTTGTTTAATTATTCTCTGGGATTACAATTTTTATCGTGTAAAATAATGATAAATAAGGAATTGGGGTGACCCCGTCACCCCGCGTGACCGCTAACGTTAGTATCAAGTGTGAAATTGATTTATTGAGGCTTTTTCTTGCAAAAACAGCAGAAAAATTCTTGAAACAGTTCTATTTTCCTTGGTGAAGAGCTTACAGATGGCATTTTAACGCACAAGATTTGCAATGCTAATTATCTGTTTGTCTTACTGAGGTCATCACATTGCATGGACTTCATGACCTTTGCAAAATGCCTCCTAGAAGTTGCATTTTGGATGACAAACAATGTAAATAACATTACAAAAATCAAATGAAGATAAACATGTTTTGTTTTTGATATAATTACATGTTTGAATTTTCTTGTCATTATTTTCATTCGTATGCTTTTCATAACATGTGAATTTACATGACTGACTTTCTGAAAAATCCTATTTTATTTGTAATTATATATGCTATAAGTCTACTTTTTCTATGCTTTACTCTCTAGTTTCATTTTACCTTTGTGTACTGCATACTTTAAAAGATCGCGTGCGAAGATTCTGAATGCATGTAAATGATCGAGGGAGATACGTATAATGTTAGCAATTTCCCCGATATGTTTTATTCATGAGCATCTACTTATAATAATTTAAAAAATTTTGACTTCAAACGCAATTAAAAACTTTTAGACATGTATTCAAAACGTGGTTCACTTGATTTTCTCTGGAATAGTAATTTCTCTTTGCTATTATTACATGCTGTTTTAGAAAATTAACTAATTTTTTTACAATTTTTGATGCATTTTAAATTGTTTGTGATTTTACCTATTAATAATTGCTGTCCATGTCATAAATAAATAAAAATTTGTTTTTAGTTTGTTTTTTAGAAATATTTTTCTTTTGTTTTTAAACAAATAGCATTTAGCAGAGTTATTAATTTTAGCTTTGACAGTTTATCAATGAAAATTATGATTGTTTTGTTTAAATATTTTATGCATACATATTTACAAGTTGCATATATTTACATAGTTAAGTTTTCTTATCCCAGTTACGTGTGCGTTTGCATTAATTAATTAATTAAATTTTAGAACGTAAAAATTTCAGTACCAGATTAAATTTAAAAAATAATAATTTTTTTCAGTATTCTAAGTTCTTAAAACTTTTATCACGATCTTTTCAATTAGGAAGCGATACTTATAATTTAATACAAAATCGAAAGATATTCCTTGAAAATAGATAATAACCTGTGTGTACAGACACAGAAACATCTTATTTTAAACAGAAGAGATACTTTGGTTCTCTCATTAGTAATAAGTATATTTAATGCATTATATTGAACTTAATAACACATGCAACGGAATTAGTTTTTACTTTAAGTAAAATAAAAGAAATCATTTATAAATGAAGGGTTGATTCCTGTTTTAAGTAAATGAGAAAATCATAACTTACTTTGATATAAAATAGAATTTCTGTTGACATTAAGAATAAAGAATTTTAAGACATTTTCTTTCTTTCAGTGTCTCAATTAGAAGTTGTTCATATTTTATGATTTATATATATCTTTTCAGTCCAGGAAAATAATCTTTGAAGTATGAAAATTGGCAACTAAGATTTAAAAATTCCATTTTGTTGCAGTCGCTAAAAGTAAAATTTTTTTAATAAGCATTCCATTCTAAATTTAACAGAATAAAGAATTTGAATAAACTGGCTATCAATTTTTTTTATTTTTATTATAAATAGCAAGAAAAATTTATTTAAGAATTTTTAGTATATATGAAATTAATAATTTCATAATACATAGCATATATGTGAAATTTAAAAAAATAAAAAGAACAAATGTAAGAATCAAGATTTAAGGGTAACAAAATAAGCGAACAATTATCAAAACTAGTTCAGTGGTTGTGACATCTATGATTAAGTATAGTAAATGAGATTTATAAAAGTATCTAAATTAAATAAGCTAGCATTAAACTTACTATACAAACGACGGATTTGAGAAAGATAATTGGATAATGATACAAATTCTTAATTCTATCACAATCCTAATTAATTAAATTAATAACTATATTCTCTAAATAACTAAGTACTATATTCCTATATATTGATATATGGATATTAATTTTTCTGAATGGAATTTTAATAGTATATATATATATATATATATAAATATATAATTTCTATTTCTATATATTTAAATTTCTATTTATTTTATTTTGGTCTTTCCTACCGAGTTGCAAAGGGGGAAGGTTGGCGCCTTCAAACTAGTTTAACCCCACTTATTCGGTCCTAAGTCCGAAATTGCATTTTGACTCGCTAGGTTCTTATTTGTATTTCATTAGATTTGATCTTAAATTTTTTTTTAAATTTTTTTTATTTATTTCCTGTTATGTTCTATATTTTATATAAATTTCTTCCATATATATATATAATGAAAAACATCTCTTTTGTGTTAATATGTGATATTATATCTAGGTATTCAGCAATAAGTTGATAATTGTTAGTTGCAATAAAATTAAGGTATGTAACGTAAAAGATAATCTTAGATTTAAAGTCATTATTTTTGCACAAAATTATTAGATCACTATCTATTTTCAAAACATAGTACATATCATCAGTATATTGTTTGTAATAAAAATGTGAATATAAATTATAGTTGAACTTTGTACAACCATGGGCTTTGTACACACATGGGCAGAGAAAAAAAGGGAAGGAAATATATGGAAATATTTTCATTTAATTTTTTTAATTCCTGTTATAAATAGTTAATATTAATCTAAGTATTTAAGTAAAAAGGCTAAGTTTAAAAAAATTAAATTACTAAAACGTCTTACTTAAATTGAGATTTAACTCGTCAATCAAATTTATTAATTCAGAATTGAAATGTTAAAGATTAAGTTAACAAAATGAGTTTGAAAAAGATCTATTATCTAAGCACTCAATTGAAGCAAATACTGTAATTTACACTATCAATGATATTAATGACAAATACTAAATTTCATTTAAGTTGCAATCAATCTTTAATTAATGTTTTAAATTTATTAAACATTGGGATAAGCCAATCGATTCGGAAATAATATACAAATCACACTTTTTGTTATCCGACTTACATTTAGTCTCAAATACATTAATTAAATTTTCGACATATTGAGGATAAATACAAGTTGCTAATATTTATATGTATATTGAAGTATTTGTTGCAAAATGGCTTCAGTTCTTAAAGAATTTATTTATCAATATCTAAACTTATTAATTCTTTCTCTCAATGGTAAAATTCTAAGTGGATTTAATATCTTTAATCTCCAGAGATTACTGGAAAATTTCAAGATTAATTATACAATGAATACAATAAAGTTGTTAATGTAATTTTTTGATGAATTATTTCATTTAAAAATAATTACCAATGATTAGCGCGGAGAACTCTTAAATATTAGATAAAATCTTATTTTGATGCATCCCTTGGAGGCGACATGAAAACTATGCTGAGATGGTATCAATAGGCTATTTAAAAATTTTAAAACGTTGCTACTTGAAACAATCTTGCTTGCGTTACGTATGAATATTGTTACGTAGATCGGGGCTCGAGGATTTTATGGAAATCAGTCGCAAAGAGCAAGACAGTTCTTTAAGAACGATGGAAATTTATGTCGAAAAAACAATCCTTGGAATACAGGATACAGTACTCAAATTCCATTAATAAATCTCAGAAGTCCTTCACACCTTCTATGGTACTCAGACATAACTATTAGTGTAAAAAATACAAGTATGTTTAAATACTATTCGCAAGCACTTGCTCGTCCTATTCAACAGCCAATCGCTGGTCGACTATTTACGGTCGAATCAATGCCAACTAATTGCTAGTCAAAACAATACGAACTCTGCAATGGTCAAAACAAGACTAGCTCGTATCGGAGAGTGGTTCCAAAGTTTAGTATATTTAGAGTTTTCACGGATTTTTCTCGAAAGATCCGTTGGCGTCATGGGTAGTGATATTAGTAGGATTTCTCCCATAATTTCTAGAAGGATCTATAGGGTTGAGAACTCACCAAAAGGGGTCACCAACATGGTCGCGAAAGTCAACAAAATGTTCACTAAATTGCAAACATGGTCGCCAAAAAGGTTGCCAACATGGCTCTATTGCCAAGATTTCGCCAAGTTTCCATTGAATATCCATTATAATGTAAGGAACGGTGTTGATTGTGAATATTACAAAGTTAACATAAAATAAATACAACATAGAGAAATATAAACGTATTACACATCCAGATATAAATTATTTACTCTATTTTAAAAATTCATAACACAATCTATGTCTACTGTTAGTGATGCAGAAAAATATGAAATAATGTATTTGAAATTTTAAAATCTCTAGTAACATGTATAAAATCTTCAACAAAGTCGTAAAATATATATACTGCGTTGTAAGCGATTCGAAAATATTTTTTTTCGAAGAATTACTCATTACAGACTCAAAATGTACTTTCAAGATGTCATATGATTAAATACAAAAAAATACTAATATTTTTCAAAATTTCAAAATGGATAAATTTGCATGGATTTTTTTTTTGAATTCTAATGAAACATTTCTTATATTACTTGGTAAAAACAGTTTAACATTGGAAAAGAAATATAAATGATGGGAAACTCAGAATTTTATGCGATATTTTGAGCCCAAAAATGTGTTTGCTTTAAAATGCTTCTAGGTTTAAAAAAGAACGCTGTTTTACGTGAGCTGCATGTTAAATGTAATGGTAATGGTACCATACGTGATGCATTATTGTGAGAAATAACTTATCCTTTTTAGGTTAAAGTTCGAAAAACTTTGAGGATGCGATTGAAATAATCTGATGAGGAAGCATAGAACAGATATTTGTGTTAAAAACTATCAGTTAGATATGAAGTTATGACAGATTTTCAGGTGCGATTTTAAAATTATATTATTAAAATTTATCTCTTAAAGAAGTATTTTGACAGGTTGGAACCTTAACTTTTCCTCATAGTTTTCTCATTTTCTTCATTCGCTGGTAAAGCTTGGGACACCAAATGATTAGTTACTGTTATCAAAATAACTAAGTTCATTAATTTAACAATTTACTATCAAGCAATGTTATAAACAAAGGGAGACATCAAATTTGATTGTTTTCCTAAATTTCTAAGATAAGTAATTTTGTACTTTACTGCATGTAAACTGAGGTAATTGCTCCTCTCTTGAAACTCTTCAGATCTAGCCTGGGTCAATTGGATATCCTAAACTAAAGATTATTTTCATGAACTCCAAAGACTACAGAGCATCACTTCGCTAATCTCACTTTAATAGCAGCCTAACAACTAACTCAAGCACTCACTATGATAAAGCTTAAATAGCACTCATATTAGAAAAGTTAACAAAAGTATTTTCCCCAAGAGGATTAGTAAGAGGGCGCAAATAGGATCCGTCACAAGATGAAAGATTTTTAATGACTGTATAAATATATGATACGCATGAATTTTTATACTACATGCTTATTTATATACGTATAAATTAATTTACTATCTAATTAGAATATATATTTTCAGATAGAAATCCACTAAACTTTAGTTTGAGAAGATATTTTCAAGCCTAATTGGCTTTTTTTCATTCCATTTCTCTGTCTCACGGGTGTTAGTTATGAATTTATTAGTTTGATCCTGGTTAATGATCGGTATGCAAATAAAGTGGCATTTGCGTTTCTGCCATTTGTTTTACTTTTGATTTCGTGTTATGTTTATAATCTAACGATTTGTTGACCTCGCAGTTTGGATATTCCTCTTTCGTTGCCATAATGCTATCTTTCTCATTTGAACTTTCCAGAATAAGAAAATCTATTTTTTTTATCTGCATTATAGTCTGTTTTATTATTTTTTTTTAGATTTTTAAATATTTTTGGACATTTTAATGTAGTTGTTGTTGTCTTGTCCAAATAGTGCAGAAAAATCAAATGGCGCCAAACGTGCCCAAAATAGCCTTTGCAATGTTGAAGATCTTCGGCAAATAAAGCATGCTGTGGAGTTTAGCCAATATAGAAAGATAATAAAAAATATGGTTAGAAAAAAGATAAATGTCAGGTGAGTAGGACGATAATTGTAACTTCTTTGGCCATCAGGAGATATTTTATTCCCTCTGTGACGTATGTGTGTCCCCCTTTGAGACATCTGGGACTTGCTTCCCACTGCCGGGTCAGTTTTAGAAGAATGATGACCACACGTGCAAAAACACCTGCAATCTCTAATATACTGCGACGGACGTGTCTTAATTAGCCCCTGCAACCTTTGACCCGAGGGGAAGCATTTCGCCACCACCGTATGTGGGGTGTGAAAGGGGCCGAGGTCTGTCAACCTCAGGGAGACTGCAGAGGTCCGCGAGAGAAAAGGGTGGACAGCGGAAACTGGCAGTGAACGGACACCAACAAAAGCCCTCCCTCACAAAATTATTTTGGACTCTAAAATCATCTCATAGTGCAAAATTGTATATTAATGTAAATAATAGCTGTGACTTAATTAAACTAAATTATTATACTTCAAACACGCTACCATTATTGAATCAAACGTCACACCTCTAAAGTATCTTGTACTTAGTCCGGCTTTGGTGGCTGGAATTACGCAGCTCCAATTAAGTTCTGGAATGAAGTGATTTTAAACTGGGTGGGAGGTCAGTTTACGTAGTCTGGCTATTGCATCAGTATAGGTAAGAGTAAGGCTATTGGAAATTTGAGGAGATCTGCGGGCTTCCTTGGCCAGATGATCAACCTACTTATTGCCACATATGTCTACGTGAGTCGGTATCCATTGCTTAAGTGCAAGTTGCTTAGGCTGCTACTAATTTGTCTATAAGGGTCATTATATCCTGTGGAAGCTGAGAGTTGCCACTGAGGATCGATTGGAGAGCAGATTTTAAATATGAGAACAGTAGAATGTCACTGGAACTCTCAATTGCCCTACTGTCATAATTATCCAAAGCTCCTTTAATGGCCATAAACTAGCACGTAAAGTTTGAGGAAATTTTACCAGTAGGAATTCTAAAGGATTCAGATTCACCCTTTGGGAGAATAAGATAGATTCCAGCGCCACATTTATCAAGATGCGAGCTTATGGGACATTTTAATAATCTATAAAAATGATTTTATTATTTTATTCGATGTTTCAGCACTGAGCAAGCTTTCAAATCTTTTAACGAGGTGTTTAATATTTTCTTCTCAAACGAGACTTTATTCTCCGACATTAAAAGAATTTTTCGATACGTGTCTTAAAAATAGAATGATAGAATAGGTTTAATCGATTCCAAAGTAAAAGAGAAAGGAACAAGTTTTCCAAAAGTATATAATAAGAATTTAAGCCCTTTACCTTTCGTCATAAAACACTCCACATGTTGCTTCCAAAGTAGGACAATTTCCTGTTACATGGAAATTCGTTTTGTGAAGGACAGGTAAAACCTCTTTGAAATCTTTTTCAGATCTCTTACCTCGAAAGCATTTATCTCTTTTATGGTCTCATATAGCTAAAGAGATAAGGCAGCAACAAATCGAAAACTGGTGTAAATCAGCTAAAGAGAGTGTAAAAGAAGTTGGGTGAGATATTTTTAGAGTAAAACATGAAAATTTTTGATATTCTATGTATTGCGAACGAAACAATGTAGAAGTAAAAAGAAACAGTTTTTGGTCATATTACCTTATATAGTATGAAAATGTTGAGATAAATTTGTAGATTTATTTTTGTGATTTACTTTAGTTTATTTCTTTTTCTTCGGACATTTTATTGTGAATACATATAATTGTAAAAATTTGTATATCACATGGATTAATACTGAGTGCCTCATATAGAAGTATACAGTTTCTATATGAACTAGAAATGAAAAGAAAAACAATGTAAGTTAATATATGTCACCTGTGTAACAGAATTGTATGAGACTAATTTAAGTTTTGTTAGAGGCAATCACAAATGTTCTCTGGGGGAGCCCTTAAGTCACATGGCATACATCAAGCTATTACTTCATTTCCACCCAAACGCATGTTAAGGTATCATCTCCATTGATAGAGGCTGTGATACACTGTTTCAGTTTCATTTAGGACTTTTACATTTGCACAAACAGCCTGTAGTTATAAATTTTTCATGCAGTTTTTTAGATGAGGTTCCTCTCCAAATCCCGATCAAAATTTCTGTTGCGGATTCCATTCAATAACACAAAAAGTATTCTCTACAGCCGACGCCGCCATTTCGACTGATTAGTCACATGACATGCCTTCTATAGCGCCATCACTTCCATCCTGGCCTAAACACAAACTTTAAGAGTACATCTTCCTTATGGTTCGCTGAGGTGGTGCTTACTGGTACTGTTTTACAGCATCTGGAAAGGGAATACTTCTTTATGAATCACTCTGTATATTTTATGGCAGTGTTTCTCAAACTTTGAATATTTGCGACTCCCTTTTCAATCATAATTTTCATCGCACTTCCCCTCCATACAATAGCAAAGTAGTGAATTCAATAATTATATAATTTGATCCTAAGGCTATAATATACGACTTTAATTATAAAGAATACAAATTATAATCAGGGACGTCTTAAAGATTGGGCCAACTGGGCCCTGTCCCTGGCCCAGGGCCTCGTCTCGTTTTCGACTAGGCCTTAGTAAGATCACGATTCAAATAATTTCAAAGGTCAAATGTTCTTCCCGGTTGTATTCTCCGAAAAACTGGGAGTATTGGAAAATATGTCAATTGGCTACATGTGATGACCATAGTCCATGTGTAGGCCTAGGTCTACCGCCACACACCATCATTACTTATTCAGTCAAAAGGCGGCTGTAGGTCGAGTCGGTTTGTGCTAGTGGAAAAAAGGAACATTTATTTGTTTCGGGTTATTATTTGTACGAGTTTTTGACAAATTGTGCTATGTATTGACTACTATCAAGGATCATAGATGGGGTCTACATTTGTATAAAGACGCAGGGCCTACTTTTACATAGGGCCCAGGGCCTCAAGAAGTCTTAAGATGTCCCAGATTATAATGATAAGTTTTAAATTTTGCATATAATTTTATGACATGCCTATAGGGTCACTGGTAATTATTAATTATCAAATGTAAAGTTAAGAGCATGTTTAATTTAACAATACTTTGTACAGTACTGATACCTTTATAAGTGTATTATATCATTGTAAATATTGTTACGAATTTTGTATAAAATAATGTAAATAATTTGTATTTGGATGTGCAATGCATTTATATTACTCTATTCTATATTTATTTCATGTTAAAATTGTAATATTCACAAGCAATGTCGTCCCTTACGTTATAATGGCGATTCAATGGGAACTTGGCGAAATATTGGCGATAGGGCCAAGTTGGCATCATTTTTGGCGACCATGTTGGCAAGTTCGGGACCCTCTGGATTTTTCTAGGAATTAGTAGAGAAATCTACTAATTTCACGATCTGTGACGCGAGCGCATCTTTCCAGAAGTTTCGGCCCCGGATATAAATAGAGCGATACTCGCCGCAACAGTCAGTCTGATTTCAACCAGCGAGTGGTGAGCATTGTTTTGATTAGCGATTAGTAGACTTGCCTTGAACTTGATCAGTTCGGCTGTGCTTGTGAATAGTCATTTACATACGTGTATTTTAGACACTGCTTATTGTGTCTGAGTGCTGTTGAAGGTGTGAAATCCTTCTGTTATTTATTCTGCGAATTTTGCTGCTGAATCCTGTATTTCAAGGATTGGTTTTCGTCAATAAATACTCTCGCTCTTGAAGAATTGCCTTGTTATTTACGACTCATTTTGCATAAAATCCTCGAACCCCGATCTACGTAACAATATATATTTTTTTAATATATCAGAATGTATTTTGTTTTATTTCTTTGCAGTAAATTAATATATTTTTGTTTTAGTTTTCGACTTTTTGATGGGCTCAGCTTCACACCCCATGTAAAGTTATGCCCCCTAGCGAGGCATGCCCCTCAGTTTGAGATATGCTGTATTAAAGAGATTTCCCCGGGATTATCGCGATGTTCCCTCTTTTTTTCTATTGCTCTTTGTGTATTATTCCTTTGAAAATAGAAGAATAAAAGTATGCGATATTCAAGCGACTTAATATGTTTAAAAAAATCGCAACACAGACATTTAAGCACATCCAACATTTTTTAAAATTTATAAAAAGTAATTAAATAACATTTTGTGTTTTTCAAAAAGGAAAAAAAAATGTGTGACGGGTGCTTACGCATTTCACTAACCTTCTCTCAAAATCTTTTAAATTGTATTTATTTTAACCAATCCCCACTGAGAGCTAAAAGTGTGACTTATGCAAATAAGATAGTTTCGGGTTTAGCGAGTTCGAAAGAGATATAAAAGGGAGAAATGAAATGAAGAGATGAGGATGACTACGTGTTTTGATAGAGGAGTTAACTGCGTGATTGATTAAGAAGGTGATTCTAGGAGATTAGTTTAACTAAGTGAAGTTTGATAGTTGAAGGAAGATTATTGAAAAAGATTCATTAATTCGGTTCGGACGTAACTGAAGATATCCAGGATTGTAACCGCTCCATAGATTCTACATGTATTCAAGATTCCTGTCTTAAAGAGATATCAGGTCTGTGATTTTTATAGATTAGATTTAAAGGCGTAGTTTGATTGTATGCGTTATTCCCCGTGGTATCAGTTAGTGTTCCGTCGTTCATAATTGAATTCTGATCTCACTCCACTATAATTTGTTATTCTTAAAGTTGGATTAATATTTGTGTATTTCTATCATAAGAAATAATAAAAAGTAGTGATTTATTATTTATATAGTTATTAATTATGAATCCAACATATCCAAATTTAGATAATGTGCAAAGAGGAATTAATAATCATAGGGGTAGTGAGAGACTACGACAAATGTTACTTTAGTCACGCATAGTGAAAATATCGCGATTAATTTATATATATATATATTTTTTTTATATTTTCAGTAGTTGTTATCGGAATAACCTTCTATGTATTATAACGATATACTTTTTTTATTTAGTCTGACAGCCTCAGTTTCCTAGCGTGATGTGTTTTGGAAATTAAGCTAAGTGAAGACTAGTGATATTTGTTCAAATATTTTTCAATAGTCTTCAGTAATTGTGTTGTAAATTTATTTTTATTTTAATGGCATCGACACCTCATGGGGGACTTTAGAACGAAACAGGCTTTGCTTTTCATGTTGAGAATTTGGCACTACATAACAAGTGACTTGCTTTTATGATAATCAAAAATTTGCTACAAACAACTGAGAATACTTATAATTCAACGTACTTATAGTTTCAATGACAGTTACTTTTTATTGTCTCTCATACCGACGTTTAGCAAATATTTTTTAACCTTCATCCATCTGATTCAAATATTATTTTCTCTCTGTAACTCGAAGACTAAAGAGTAGACCTACTTCAATTACAATTAGTCCTAATTAGAAAACTGCTCTTCCAGGCAATTAACTTAATTAGTGACAGTAAGCATAATTACCTTCCTCTTCAGAAACATGTTGTGAGTGCATTACAGATCCAATGAAATACCTTAAAAAAGTTTTTGTGAATGTTTCAGAAATAAGAATCTGTAATTGTCTAAATCCAGTAGCTTGTTTTATCTTTTGAAATTAGATTTACTCATAGTTAAATTCTTTTTCAAAAGTTTATTGATGAATAAAATATATTCTACTGATTGAGAGAAATACTAACTAAAATTTTCCCATCTGTTGTAATTTTCTAGATATTATATATGGCTGTTAAAAATGCGACCAGAATTTTACCGTTTTAGTTTCAGTTAGGTTTTACTTAAAATTAGGTATAGAAATGGAAGAAAAAAATTCATTTCAGCTGTAATGGAGGCGTGGAAATCAATTCCTATGGTCACCTTTCAAAAACTGGTAGAATCTCCCCCCAGGTATCCAGATTGTCATCGATGCAAATAGAAAAGAAATGTCATATTAATATATACTTTAGGACTCTTCGGGTCCGTACCATTGAGTGCCCGGATACTTTTATCCAGACAGAAAAAATTATTTAAAAAAATTATTAATTTCCTGAAAGTAAACAAACAAAAATACATCCTGGCGTAATAAAAAAATACCAATGACAATAATACCAACATTAATAATTACCATGAGCTTGTCATATATAAAATTATATATAAAAGTAACACTATCTTAGTAATTTGTACGGTTTATAATTAATCCCTTAACTGCCGAGTGAAAGTTACGCGATTCGCTCCACAATGCCACCGTTTTCCACGTAGAGGCGAGTATGTTATGCAATGGGGGAGGAAGAAAAGGAATAAATAAACAAATTTTTCTGAAATAAGCAAATCTTTCGCAAACAGGTCCTTTTATTGCATTCAAAAGCCTTCGGAATAATTTTGTGAATAGCAGTGTACAATTCAGAAGGCGCACTTCAGAAAGGCGTATATATCCGTCAGTGGAAAATAACGCTTTGACTGATCGAGACGTTTTAAATACACCGGTGGAACTTAAGAGGTTTAAGTCGTGTCTTAGCTTTAGTATCGAAGTATAGTATTATTGAATTCAATGAATTATTGTATGAAAGGAAGAGGTTGAGGAAAATTACGATTGAATATTGGGTCCCAAATATTGAAATTTTGAGAAGCACCGAGATAGAGTATTATTCTTATATGATGTAGAAGTTATTCTCTTTTTTTTCTCTTGTCCTCTCTTCCTTTTTTCCTCTCTTCCTCCACCCTCTTGTCTCTCGCTTTATCGCCTTTTTTTTGTAATGTTCAAATCTACTTTGTGGACTGCAATCACAAGTTTTGGAATTAAGTATTTGATAACACTAGTTATTCTAATAAAGAAAACCAGATTGCTCTTTGTAATTGGTTCTAAAAAAAGCACAGTTATGTGTGCTGATGAACAAAATAAAGAATTTTGGATTTTCCGAAAGTGCTGTTTGCAACTTATAAAAGTCTTGTTTTAAGATTTTCTAGTGATAATTGGATTACTAATTCTCTCGCTACAGTTACAGTTTCAGTCCTTCGAGAAAGTTTAGGTAAAATTTCTTTTACAATAATTTCATTGAATTTACATAATTAGTTCTGCCTCGCTCAAATTGCTGTAAATTTTAATATCAACTTCAGCGTTACTTTTTAATTTTAAATAAAACATTTGCAAAGTCTTAAGTTTTTCAATAGTCATTTCTATTTTACTTGATGCTTCTTTTAAAACCACTCATTTTTTAAGTATTTTAAAATTCTCTTGTTTGTGAAATGTTGTGATCTATTCTTTCTACTATAAATAACACTATAAATTTTCCAGTTGGTTCGATAATTAAAATAAAAGATAAGCCTAGAAAAATCAATTAATTCACTTCAACATTTTAAATACATGTCTACTATTTTACAGATAACTTGTAAATTTTCCAAATAAATCTTCTTGCACCCTTAACTATTAGCCGCTCTTTTTAAAATAGTTCTCTATTAACTGTCCCTAACGAGACCACCTTCTATCGACAGGCCAAAAAGCTTTATACTTTTTGGCTGGTATAAGTAAAGGCCCAAACTTCAACCTTCCTTTTTATGGAATGTATGTTGTCCGTGTGTCAAATAATGAATCATTGTTACACTATTCGTAAGTTTTATTGAGCACAACACATGTCCATTTGTAGAACCAGTTGTAGAATCATTTGGGTATAATAAAAAGGAAGTGTAGGGTGTAAGATCTCTAGATAGTAATTTATTTGGTTTAAGTGACACAATGCCAAAATAAAAAAACTTAACAACAATAATAATAAAACAAATGACGAATTTTCATTGCAAGAGAATTAGTGGAGCCCTTTGACTTTTATTGAAGCGTAACTCTTCTCAACTGGTTGATATATAGATGATGTTTTTAATGCTCCAAGAAGTTACAATCCAGATAATGTAACAAGAGTGGCTACAAAACAAGGATTTATTTTGAGAATTTAACATAGTACGATTTACACAAAACTTTCTAATTCAATGATCTTCAAAATTTTTTGGTTGCCCCATATGTGTGTATGCATTATGTAAAACAGATATTGTGCTCAAAGTATAGTAAAAAGCTAACCATTTAGTTTTTAAGGAAAAAAATGGAAGTAAATTTAAACACAATTTAAACTCCTACAAAAATTGACACACATATATGAAATTTGATTTAAAAGTACATCAAACTTTGTATAAAAAAAGCTGGTGTGAGTTTTGTGTTAACAAGATTGATATTCACAGAATACTTCCTTTTACGAGTGCTTATTGAAAGTTCCTTAAAAATGTATAAATTCTAAATCCAATTATTTTTTAAGAAATAAATATTGCTTTTTTTATTCAAAAAACATATACCAACTTTTGTTAAGTGTATTATTATCAATAGTTAGAAAGAATGCTAAAGAATTTGGCACAATAGAAAAATAAATATTATGAAATTTAATGGAAGGCTAACAAGTTATTTTATCTTTCTGAGATGAAGTCAGTTTTAAAATCTTGATTTACCATTGGTATTAGAATAAAAACAAACGCGTAAAGCTATTATAATTTTGTATTCTTAAAAACTTAGAGTTTTCAAATTTTTGTGAGACTATAGAAAAGTACACAAAGGATAATTTAAACTAAAAAATTAAATTTGATTGTTTGACCGATTTTGTCAATCATTCAGTGTCCCTTTAAAATAAAACCAAAATTAATTACTCCATTAAACTCAAAAACTTTTATTACAGTAATTATTTACAGCTTATAAATATTCTTTTGCTTTAATTTGACCTATGTGAAACAGACTCATGAAATTAAAAAATTTATAATCATTTAATTTTGAAACATAGTGTTAAACTGATTTGACACTAAATTCTCCACATTTAAGGTAGGCATGTTTGCCTAATGGTCCTGGTCGTGAACTCGTGGCCAGTGTTGTCGAGTCGTGGATTCGAATCCTGATGTCACTGAAAACAACCGTGTAAAGTGTCGTGGCTGAAAGTCTCACGTTGGCGTGGAGTGGAAGCTAGGAGAGTGGGGTGCCAAAACAGATATGTCACCTTTCTCACTTGAACTAAGCTCAAAATTACTAGGTCCGTCACCAAATGACTCGCGCGTCACTTTAGAGAGTTCGACATTAATAAACACTCCTCACTCACCGGAAATGTTTAATTTTAAAATTGTCAAATTTATATTCAGCAGTTAATTATGAAAATTATGCGATGGTTCTATAATATTTTCTATTTTCATATCATTTTATAGATTCTTGTTTTCGAAGAATAATAACTTCATAATATTCGCCTTTAATTTCTTTATTTTCTTCGTTCAGCTAAAATTGAGTTTACTTTAGTTTTATTAGCTCTTTGATTGCCTAAACTCAATCAATTACTATCTTCTTGATTAAAATAATATAATAATAATATATTAGAGGTCGTTGCTAGATAAATGCATTGTGTTGATTGGTTTTTTTTTTCATTTCCATTGAAGATTATTGAATTCTTCAGGAAAGGTTTCTTCTTTAATTTACGTAAGTGCTTTCTGTAAATATATTTCATGAAACTCTTTCAATTAACTGTTATTAAAAACACACCACCAAGAACTGAAGCGGATTAAAGTAAATAAAACTATATTGGTTTTCGTATGTGTTGAATTTGTTTTCCCTTTGCTCGTTGTTTCAGGAATTTATTTGGATTGAATACATTAAAAGGAACGTATTATGTATTAAATAATTCCCATTATAGCATATTAATATGTCAAGAGGCTACATTCAAAGAACTAGCAGATTTAATTAATGAACAAATTTAAAAACTACGCTTGTTTTCGTTTCAAAGTGAAAGTAATGAATAAATAAAAAGAGAATTTTTAAAAAAGTTGAATACCGAAATATAGTTTTTTTTTTATTATTTTGCTTGAATAATCAAATGTTTTTTCCTTTGTCAAAGATTCTTAGTTAATAATAATTGATAATTTAAGAACCACGTAACAATTTGAAATTATTATTTGTTCTTAAACAAAATTATTTTTCTAGGTAATAAAAGATGGATTCTTTGTATTTTTATTCTAGTTTTTTAACTCATAATGACAAAACTTATAGTGGAAATCTTTTTTACATATAAATAAATGGATTTTATTTCAGACAGATTACTGCTTTTTATTTTCAGAAATTTTTAATTAAGGAAATTAATGAAATTCCTCAAAGGAACAATACTTAAAAACCTTTTTTTAAACCACAATTCAATCGTATTGAAGAATTTTATATTCAACAGCCAGAAAAATTCATTTTTAAAAATCTTAATCAAACATATTCATTACTTTTAAGTTTAATTATAGCTTTTCAGACCTCATTTTATCATTATATAAATGGATATAGTCAGTATTAGAGATTGATGTATTCAATTATATTATTTACAACCGACTTGTTTGGGAACAAATATAAATTTTAATTTAAAAAATGCTTGCTATTTTTTAAAAAAAATTGCTTTTTTATTAAAAAGTTTAGTTAAGTTTTTTGTTTCGTTAAAGGTTATGTAACAGAATTATTTTTAATTAATCGTTTGGAATAATTATTCATATTAAGCTTTTTAAATGTTTTCAGTAATGAATGCTTCAATAATGATTTGTTGGCTGAGAAGGTTTGAAAACCGTTTTCTTACAAAATATTTAAAAGGACCAATTTAAAATTAAAGGGACATGTATATTTTAATTTAAATTTTATGTTTACACGCAAGAACTTAATGAATTCTTACGATCGGAACATTTTTATTTCTGTAATAAGGCATTCTTTTTTTTTTTCGGAGCTAAAAAAATTAGCATTTTTTATATGTTCTTTGCAAAAATTCTCTTATTTCTGTCGTTTAAATTTCTTTCGTAAAATAACGTAAAATTTCTTTTTTTTTTAAGTATTAAAATATATCGGATTTTTTTTATAACTTTTCTATATATTTATATATTGTTTTTAGAATTAATAAATACATTTAAAAAATTGCACTGAGATATATTTGAAAAATTATTTTTAAATTATTAGAAGTGCTATTAAATTGTTATGTAAAAAAAAATTATCCTGAAATTCTAAATCTAATTTAATATTGAAAAATTTGCGGTTAATTTTCGAGAATAAAATATAAGTTTTATTTCTTAAATATTGATCGTCTTTCAAATGAAGTAAGGCTAACGCCATTAACAATCAGTTTTTTTCAAAAGTAAATTGAAATTTATTTCAGAAATTTTAATAATTACAGTATATTTTCTTCTAACAGGAAATAAACAACATATACGCATTAATATCCAATTGCATGTATTCAAAAATCACACAAATACAGAACACAGGATTTGAAATTCGTAATCACAATTTCACATTCGCTATTGAAACTCATAATCATTGTCAAATGTTTAATTTCCATAATGCTTTCTTATATCGTTTTTTTTTTTTTTTGTTGGGAAGAATCTTGTAAGAGCTAAAAAAATTTCTCATTAAACAATCATTCTAGACTCTTCCAGGTGTTTCGAGGGGATTATTTTTGTCACCATATTCGGTGATTTGGCAACTATAAATTTGTCAGCAATTTTGTCGCCGAGTCAATTCATACTCAATTAGCATTATTCAAAAAGTAATTTCTCTCTTTGCCTGCACACAATTTTTCTAACCATGTATATCTAGTGTTACTATTTTATTTTAGATTTTGTTTCGCAAGTGCTATGAAAGGTAAACTGGATGAAATTTTTGTAGAAACGTTTCCCAATTTTGCCTTAAAAAAGGGAAGACAACTATTAATCATTGAATAGGTGTTTCGGATGAATTAATTTAGAAGAAAACTTCTTTTGTTTTGAAGGGGAAAAAACCAAATTTTTTCGTAGATTGAAAAGATTTAAAAAATGTTTCCACTTTATTGTTAAAACTAATTATCAAGTTCCCCTTAGCAAGTAAAGGCAATTAATGGTATGTTATATGAATAATTTTACTATCATTATATATATATATATATATATATATATGTAATAATTCCCAGTAATATAATCCTTTAAAATAACTTTTAGCTACCAATGGTCCATCCCTTCAGGACCAACGTTTTAGTAATAAATTAGCCCGCCGCCTAACGAGAGTATTTTAAACTACACCTATCCACCCACTCAGATCATGTGATTTGAGAAGCCTATAAATACCGAGATTCCTGGTGACCACCTCTCTCTTTCGCTTCTGTATTTGTCTGCTTCAACATGTAGTCGGCTACAGCTTGTGTTTGTGTGTGTGAGTGTATTGTGACGTCCCTGTATTGTCTTACGTGTTCAAGTTGTATAATAAAAAGATTCAATTAATCTCAAGACTACTTCTTCAGCATCAGTTTAAAGAATCCATTCCAAACAACATCGTCATATTACAAAGAAATCATGTCAACGGCCATCGTATAAAGAATTCCATTCAACGGCCTCGTCTATTACAAAGTCGCCAGGATGGTTAGTTCTACGCGGGAAAGAAATTAGTAAGTCAAGATAAAAATGTTGGATAAAATATTTCAGGGAATGTCTAATAAAGAATCTTCGTTACCACTTGCCACGCCCTGGCAGGATTACCGGAGGAACAAAGGATTAACGTTCAACATGGGGGGGGGGATTCCCCTTTTGCTTCTCTGTTGTACGGAAAAAATTTCCGATTTGTGTTTTTTCATCATAGGATGTGCTAGAGTGTTCGGAACGGGGAAATTCCCTTCTTTTTCCACTCCGTCGAAAAACTTCAATTTTGATGTTAAAGTATATGAAAGAAAAAAAAATAATAATTTTCAAATTATTTACAAAGTGCTCGAGGTTGTGAAAGAAGAAAAAGTTTTTATCATCAATGTGTTAAAAGCCAGATTGGATTACAAATCTTTTTAAGTGCTACGAGTGTATGTTTTAAAACGTGAAGGTTAAATGTGCGCTCAGCAAATTTTTGATTAGTGTGTTTAAGCAGATTGCAATATTAATCCATACAATAAATAATGCATTTTTGTTCTGTCATTTGAAATTATTAGGAAATTCTAAATTGAGTGTATATTTTCTTATTATTGGTTTTTAATAATTTATCTTAAAATGTTTAAGAACAATATCGTAATTAATATGCATATTAATAATTTGCAAACAAATCTAAAGTGTTATTTCTAATAATCTATTTTGATCCAAATCTTACAATGATGTTAATTTATGGTTTAGATATTTTGAAAATATTTAAGTTTTAAAGTTTTCCATATGAAATGGTGTATGGGGTAGTGGTACCAATATAATTTTTTTCATTTAAAGCCTGGTCTTACCCAGCATTTTTTTTATTATAAGCCGGGTCTTACCCCGCAATTTTTTTTATGTGTCTGGTTTTACCCCAGAGTTTCTTTCAATATTATGGGTCATATCCCCATCGTTTATTTTTTAAAAATTATTCTTTGGTCCCTACCACCATTGTACTGTTATTATGGTTTATTCTAATGTTTTTTCAATATTGTGTAACAAATTTTTATTTTTCGATTGTATTTAAATTAATTGATTGGGCAGTCAACTCCACGTATATATTAATGTGAATGTTATTACCATTTTAAAAACGTTTCCAGGAATCTCGGTTTTACCTTTTGAAATTTCGGATTAAATTTTCTTAATGTTATGTTTTGTTTTGAAAATAAACTGCATATATTTCATAATGATCATTTTTTGTTTTGATATTTAACATGAGAATTGATAACTTTACAGTGTTTTAAGTGTTTTACTGAATCAATACCAAAGATTTGATATTTTTATTTTGAGAATTCTATGTTGATACCGTTTGATATATTTTAATGTGGTTTAAGAATTTTTGGTTCTATTCGATTTACCTTTTTTAGAATGAACAATTTATTTGATATGAAAATTAACAACTTTAATGTGTTTGAAATAATAATGGTTTTGAGAGCACTTAGGCTGAGAAAATAGTAATAAATAAATAAGCAAATGTTTGCATTTAGAATAAATAATAAGGGTTTTGTAAGGATTGTGCATAGTGAGTACCTCAAGGGAATACACCTTTGATTGTCAATATACTATTGCCTCCAAACTCGTACCCTTTGTCTTAGTAAAATTAATACATAAAATAAAGTTATAAATAGTTTTTAAAGAAAATCTCTTCGGTCGACTTGCAATTTCCAGTCTTAGGATATTTGTTTTTGAAGTTATTGTGCAACTTTACACGGTAAGAAGTAAAACTTGTCTTAAAGATTGTGCAAGGCGTGGGTCATCCTAATTTGTTTCTTTTCAGCCTCTTTCCACCCTCAGTGCTCTTACATGCAATTTTAGATCTGTTTAAAAAAAAAAGTTTATATTTTAATTTTTTCTGTGTTTTAAAAATGTATTTTTGTGAATTCATATTAGAAATGTGGCACATAACTATTTCATAACCATCATCACCATGCAGTATTTGCGACAGACAATTCTTTCACATACCAGTGTCTTTTAAAACCCAATATTGTGATAACTTCCATTTCAATATATGGCTCACCTTTAAACTCTGCGTCCCAGTGCATAGGGAAGCCTATTGGTGTTCCACATGTTCCAAACGAGGTACAACATCCTTCTACTGAGGCCTCTGGCCTAGCATATTTACAGCTTCAAGTGTCCGGACACGTCTCAACCTTACCAAGTCTAGCTAACTTGGGCAGGGCAACTACTTCACAAACTAAACTAAGGAAGAACTAACTTCATTTGTTTCAACTAATACTTTTACAGGATCTGTGTCATTTACAATTATTTTTAATATTTGTTTTCTGTTTTCATTTTCTTTCAAGTATTTAATAATCTTATTTTGATATTTTTGTAATGTACAATTTTATATTTATAATATACTTATGCGCATATTTGTTTCATACTATTATAACCACATATTCTCCTTGTTCCAAATCATTTTCATGTGTTAAAGTGAAGGGAAATTTAAAAATAAATATTAATCTAAATTTAAATTTTAAAATTAATATCTCTGTAGGAGACGGGTGTGTACTAAGGGCCCCAGCGCACACACGTGTCTTGCGGAGGGGGGAAATGTAATAATTCCCAGTAATATAATCCTTTAAAATAACTTTTAGCTACCAATGGTCCATCCCTTCAGGACCAACGTTTTAGTAATAAATTAGCCCGCCGCCTAACGAGAGTATTTTAAACTACACCTTTCCACCCACTCAGATCATGTGATTTGAGAAGCCTATAAATACCGAGATTCCTGGTGACCACCTCCCTCTTTCGCTTCTGTATTTGTCTGCTTCAACATGTAGTCGGCTACAGCTTGTGTTTGTGTGTGTGAGTGTATTGTGACGTCCCTGTATTGTCTTACGTGTTCAAGTTGTATAATAAAAAGATTCAATTAATCTCAAGACTACTTCTTCAGCATCAGTTTAAAGAATCCATTCCAAACAACATCGTCTTATTACATATATATATATATATATATATATATATTCTCATCGAAGAAAGTTTTAGAATAGTACAAGAGGATAATAATACAAAAGATAATATTTGTATGTTATTATATGGCACGCATGTGTAGGCGGTCAGTTCTAAAAAAAACGAGTCTTAACCTACCTGACAGGACGATATTTCCTGAAAAAATTGAAATTATAAAGTATTACACAAATACATTCTAAGACTTAAAATGAAATAAAACCTTTTCCGTTCCATTTTAATATTTCCAAGAACAATCCTTTTATAGAAAAATTTTACAAAAAAAAATCCAACACATCTCTCTCTAACTACAATTAGATCACGAATGTCACCAACAGAGGGGACCCATCACGGAAAATACTAATCAAGAAAAATTTGCATAATACGAATGTCAAGGTCGTCTTTTAAGTTACACCAGCACGGGAAAAAGAATTATTTCTAATGTTCTACTTTTTGAATTTCGAGAAAAAACACATTCTTTTATATCCCTCGCAGCGCAATTTCTGTTCAACGTTCGCGACTAGAGTGGAGTTTATTGATCATTTTGTGGCGAGTTTTGTCTACAAATTGCGTGCATCTAGATAAGCGACACACCCATCCACAGTCTATTGTTGCATGGTGAAGGAACATAGGAGCAAAATGCTTTTATGTATTTCTTTTATGGTGGCAAGCCATCGTGGGGTCCATACATCATTTTACGTCGACTAGATACAAAGAATCAAAATTCTTCGTGTTGCCAGTTTTCGAGCCAAATGTTTTTTTAGTAGTGCCTGCGTTTCTGAATAAATTCGATTTGATTAAATATTTATTTAATAAATAAAAATACGCTAGAGCCTAGTGAGGGGGGGGGGGGGAGAAGTGAATTTGTTTTTTTTCGTTTATGAATATCTGAAAGATGTTGCTTATCAATTTTCTTTAAATTCGTGATCAATTTTCCGAGGAAGCATTTGTTATTCATGAAATTATTTGGTATAATCAAATATCAAATTACCATACAGAAGAAAAGATTTTTTAAAAACATAATAATGGAGTTTTTTTTGCTGTTGTTGTTAAGTCAATTAATTTTTCAGTCGAAGAAAATGTTCTTTTAAATAATTATTTTTTTATATTTTGTTGAGTCAATATTTATGCCGACGAAACTGTTTTTTTTTGTTCCAATTAATGTGATATAATTAGAGATTTTTTTTAAAAATTCTTTAGAAAGGGGTCTTAGGATAAAGATTGTTTTATTTTTTTAACATTCACACCCTACTCTTTTTACACGGTGGATATGTTCCTTAAAAAACAGCACAAAATAATAATAATAATAATGACGTAAAAAAATACATGCGACATATGGAAAATTTGGGAATCTGTTCTTTAACTTTAAAACATCGTGTAAAATGAAAAGAACTCTAAATATTTTCCCAAAGATTTGTGCAAAAAAAGTAATAAAATAAATGTTACATATTTATGGGAAAAAAATCATCCATTTGTGTTACAAAAAAAAAATAAATATAAAGTATAGTGAAAATTTAGTCTATTAATACATACTACATATAAAAATTCAAATTGCAATTAGGAATAAAACTACTAACATCAGTTCATCATTACTTGATATCAAACGTGAACTTTTATTACGAACTGGATTAAAAATGCTATCATCAGTAGAGGTGCCAGATTGGTCAAGGGCACACACACATACACACACCATTCGGCTTTGATTAGAGTGGCGTGGCTACAGCATACGTTGTTAGAGTGGATACATAACATTTTGTGATCTGAATGGACACTGAAATTCATCGTGGTTAGAGCGGACACATTGTTCCCATATTAGAACAGATTCGATTATCGAATTACAAGGATAAATACATTTTTGCCAATCAAATGTAATTATTTATATTAAATTGTTAAGATATTATAGTGCGAATACATTTTAAGCATAACAAAATGTAATAAAAAATAAAAACTTTCGAGAAATTTAAAAAAATTAATAGCAAGTATCAGTATTATGAAGGATAGGAACAAATTTCAGGAATTTTGTATTTTAGAGTCAAATAAATATTAGAACAGGCGCAAATACCATAAAATTAATTAGTTTCATTAATGTAAGTAAATATAAATACTAAAAGCAGTATACATATATATACATATATATATATATACATATATATATATATATATATATATATATGTATATATATTAAACAAATGTAAAAAAGTAAACAAAAGAAAAATAAATACAAGTAAATAAACACTAACCTTTATTATAAGGGCATAAATGTCATTTACCATTGGATTTAGTCCAACCTAGTTACAAAACAAAGATTTTAGACATTTTTCTAAATTGTTTGATGTTTTGAATTCTTTTAGGATGTTTTCAATTCTTTCATCCAATTTTACATATGCTAAGTTTTGTAGTTAGGTTGGGCTAAATCCAATGTTAAATGATATTTATGCCTTTATAATAAAGGTTAGTTAGTATTTATTTACTTGTATTTATTTTTCTTTTACTTACTTGTATCTTATATATTTTACTTCTAGTATTTATTTTTACTTACATTAATGAAACCAATTGATTTTATGGCAATTGCACCTGTGTTCTAATATGTATTTGACTCTAAAATACAGTTTTCTACAAAATACCTCAAATGCGTTCATACTCTTTATTATATTGTTACTTACTATTAATTTTTAAATAATTATCTGAATGTTTTTATTTTTATTGCATTTCGCTATGTTTTTAAAATGTATATATTCACACTATAATATCTTAACAAATTAATATAAATAATTAAATTTGATTGGAAAAATGTATTTATCCTTGTAATTCGATAATCCAATCTGTTATAAGATGGGGGGAAAATGTGTCTACTCTAACCACGATGAGTTTTAATGTGTCCGCTCAGACCACGAAATGTTGTGTCCGCTCTAACCACGTCCACTATAGGCACGCAACCTGTACATATAGTGAACTATATTTTGTTGAACGACCGCTTTTTATAATCATAAATTGCTTTGGTGTCGAAATGACACCAGTGGACATTCTAGGTACATAAAGTTGTAAAATCACTCCTAAATAATCTATAACCACAATAAATTTTCTGTGTATTCACCAAGGAAAATTATTAAAAGTCACGAAAAATTTTCAAATTCTCCACAAAAATGTGGCTTTCCGGCGGTCTGCTTACTTTGTTTATACATAAAAAAATTAAAAACCTGAATTAATCGTAGATAAAAATATTTAAAAGAATTTTTATAAAAAATAAATAACAGTACTGCTTTAATTTCTTGACGGAGGGGAGGGGGGTTGATGAGATAACTGATAGTTATCTTAGTTAGTTTAATTAATTTTATGTTCGATTTTTAATAAATTTTATCAAATATTCTAAAAAGGATTTTAGAGAAAATCTTTATTTCATAGTTGATAAATTTTACCTGTGAGAAACGATTACACATGTTGCCACATTTCAGCCATATTTAATTTTCATTGGTAACCCTTATAGTTTTCGTATGAGCAGCCCATGTGTACTAGGGTTATTTTTTGAGTAAGGTCCATTTTTAAATAAAAACGAAACGAGTTAAAAATTTTCAAGAAGATGTTTATTTTTAAATTAGCATTAAATTTTCTATTTTTCTGCATGTTTACCTTGTTAGCTTTAAACATTTATCGTAATGGACAACGAGTTTTTTGATGCTCTTCTCATAGAACTGATGATCGCCTGTTAAGCACGGTTATATTCTTATTTTCCCTCTTCTGCCGGTATTCTAAGCGTTTGCACTCCCCCCCCCCAATGTCTTCTGAAGGCGATAGAGGTGACGGGTGTATCGTTAATGATTACAGATGGTCAAACCATATTCGTCGTGGAGGTTTTATCAACATTCCTTGAAAAACCTACCTGCACTTCACATTTCTGGCGATGAATATCCTCAGATTTTATGTTTCTTATTGTGAAGAACCGGATCACTGACTATACTTCATAACCTTTGGGCATCTTAAACTTCCACTACGAAGTATACAGACTAATGTCATCAATGCAAATGACACGCATAATCCAAAAAGATTTTGCGCAAAGTATGTCGGAAGCTCTGCACGCGCACTTTTTCTCATTTACGCATAAAATTGCAAATGATATTCAAAAATGGATCTAATTTAAAATCTCTCTATTTCTTTTCTGAGGCTAAAATAATTCTATAAAGTTATTCATAAAAAACAGATAATTATTCTCAAAAACCTTTGTGCAATCGGGTAAGTTTTTAAAAAAAATCTTGTTTGAATTCGGGGGGAGACTGCATTAATGTACTCATTTTACATTGAATAATGTTTCAAAGCAATCGTTTATTTAATTTCTTATAATTTCTAAAGGCAACTTAAGAATTAATAACTTGAAGAATTTTATTTTTATCTAGCTAAAATTATTGTGAAACATGAAGCATTTTAAAATTCAAGCCTTAATCATTTTTCTTTAAAAAAAAACGTTTGTTCTATCCTATTGAGATGGATAAAAAACTTAACTCTTCCATGTACATAAATGCAAAGAGCGTTCAGATTTCTGAAACTGAAAAAACTTATCATTATGAATTTCTATATGTACTCTAAAAATGTAATTGTTTTACAAAGAAATGAATGGTTAATAACAGTTTGTGAATAAAGGTGGATTCATTGTGTGCTGGCAATACTTTCTAATAATAAGAATACTACTTATATCTGGGTATTTTTTTCCATTATAGGGTCTTTCTAAGGTGTTCTAGATATTTTTCTATTAATAGAATTTAATGAAAAAATAATATTTGTTTTAATCGACTTTTATTATTATAATGAAACTGGAATCAATTGTTAAAATAAATTATTATAAATTTTCATATTTAGATAGTAAAAAAAAATATATCGATGAATATGATTTTGTATAAAATCTATAATAATCTCATTTACTTATTCGTTATAATTTTTAAAACTGGTTTTTCATGATATAAAATATTAAAGCAGTTATTTAAGTTAGAATATTAGTTTTTCCTATTATCCATATTAAAAATGCATGTAATTATGGAGTTAGAAGTTTATACCGACACAGAAAAAAAATGAAGTAAAAAACACTCCTATCATAAAACGTTTTATTTTAAGATAATTTTGTGAAATTGAATCTAAGATAAGAGTAAAAGGTTCCATTTTTGAAAGTAATCTATGTCATGATTTAAGAAAATTTTTTTAGATTAATAAATGTTACAATTTAATTAGATTTTTACTCAACTAAGAACGTTATCTTGTAAAAAATACATTGAAAAGACGTACAAATACGAAAAGGATTACGTAAGTTTATTTAATTTATTGAAAAAAAAATCTTATTTCATAATAGAGTTGTAAGAAGCAAAAGGGATAAAACTATCAATCAACATAAATATAATTTTGTTTGATCTCAACATTTCATATTTCGACTCTGTTAAAAAATTTCTTTAAAATGAGTTAGCCATTTCAAAAGATTTTACTTATCTGAAGCAAAAATACTTTTAACAGATGTAAAATGGTTCTTGCTAAATTATATCTACGTAGAATACTTTTTATTAACATACTGTCGTATATACTCTCGACTAAATGAAATTATAAAACTAAAAGAAACAAAACAAAAAGAAAAATTAATGTAGAGATAAAATAACTTTTTCAAGAGATATAATATTTGCACCATTTTTGTATCGAGGTTAAAAATAATTACGTAGTGTATTTAGTCAGTTTAAAAAAATTATTTTGCCGCATTCATAGTAATATAAGATTCGCCGTTATCCACACACTTCACTGACTATTGCATGATGTTGTATGACTATATAATGTTTATACAGGGTGTCCCCAAACGACCGCGTAAACTCTGCACTGCTAAATTCCTCGCTGGGAGCACATAAAAACTGTCCAAAGAAGCGTTCCTGTACGATCCATAGTTTACGAGAAAAATACGAAAAACAAAGTATGGCGTCACTTCCCCGGTGCAAGAAAAAACACTTTATTGAACATATCAACAGCAGTATATGCACAATTTAATGCAGATGTTCAAAATGTCCTCCGTGCATGTCGAGGCAGGCATAGGTTTTTAATTTCTAAGACGGAAGTATAATTATCTTTTAAGGCCGCTTAACCCCCAAATTTGATTTCCGCTAAACCCGTTTTTGCTACATATGTACTATATTTAAACTGTGTAGATCTAATAGCCCAAAAATGGAAATACTTTTTTAAAATCTCTAACACCCTCGTAGTCCCCGGAATCTCTCTTGCTGAATGATTTCTGTAAAACTCTTCTTTAGAGGAACTCAACTCAACAAAAGAAACATACTTGCCAAATTTCAAGTCTGTTGGGGGCTTCTAAATTTGGAGATCTTGTGATGAGAGAAGCACTTTTCTCCTTTTCCTACATAGAAGAAAGAGGGAAGATTTAAATAATAAAATGTGAATAGAACTGTTTTAAAACTAAGAGATAAAATAATTTTTTTAAATCACAACATAGAGTAAGAAATTTGTGAACCATAAAATAAAAATGTATTCAACTTTTTAAAAATTTTATTGTTTAGTTCTTTTGCTTTATTTTGTTGAATACGAATGACTGAAGAATATGCTATGTTTATGTCGTGTTTGAAAAAATATTTTAAAAAGAATAATAATAGATTTTAATTTAGCTTTTTCAATGTAATATTATTTAAAGTAGAATGATAAGAATTTTAAATAAAAATAAATTCAGATTGTAAATTAAACCTTTCACCATCAAAAAAAAAAATATGTGTTACACTGAAGTAAGTCTATAATAAAATTCGTATCAAATATTGAACTAAAATGTCGAAATTTATTTTCAGCTTTTAACAAATTATGGTGAAAAGAAAATATAAAACGAAAATTATCTGTAACCTGAATTGCGATGAGTTAAAAATAGTTATATCAATGACATTAACTAACACGTCAAACTTATTTTTTCATTCTTAATTTTGAAAGTAGCTCCTAATAACCTGCTTTGTTTTAATTCTTTGAAAATGACTTATTATGCTCGCTCACGTGTTTGACACGTTTGTCAGAACCTAGATTTTTTTCTCTCTTTCGTTGCTATGTGAAAGAATCACAATATTAGAAAAGTTGAAATAAACCCTAATCAGGATTCTCATCACGCAAAAGTGACCGCACATTACCTGGACATCATACCCTAATGGAAACACGAAAACGTGGGGAAAAGTTTTAAATGTTAAAGGTCTAGGCCATTATTAGCTCAGTTTGCCCTACTGAAGAATTTGAGTTCGACGAAGTAAAGGGTTTTCCCTCTTTATCTTCCGGGTTGAGCTGGGTAAATTATACAAGCGACTTTTTTTTCAAAAAAAGGTTTTTTAGTATTGCCTCAATTTGCCATGGGAAAATTCTTTTTTTTTTTTCGCTTTCAAAAAGCATCGCTATAATAAAACATGATCAATGTTTTTTTAACTATAACTGTAACCTGATATTTTTTTAACAATGTTTCCTAACTTTAAAAATATTTATTTGATATGCAGTTTGAATTTTCTAATTTTTATAAAAACATATTGTTTTATTTTGAAATAAATTTGATCTTCTCCTAAACTTCACTACGATTATTTTTATCTAAAAGTAAGATCGTTCTTTTTTTTTTTTTTTTTAAATTTAACTATCGCCTGATATTTAATTACATGCAGAAGGATATTTTTTTTAAAATGGCCTAATGGTAGATATAATTAGTTTTACGATTTTTAAAAATTTTAAGGAGAATTAAAAGTACATGATAATAATTAATTAAATAAAATTAATTGAATTTGATTCAGGCGCTTAAAAAATCTCTATAGAGGCCAAATTTGTTTAATGAAAAATGTAATAAAAACAAAGGAAAATTCGCGTTGGGAAAATAATTATAGTTAATATAAAAGAAGAAAAATAAGGGGTTGGTGGAAAATTACGAAGCATTGATTTCGACGGAATTCATTTTTTCAGTCTTAGAAATATTTAAATAGCATTAGAAGCAAAATTTATCTCTTTTACCGTATAAAATATATGGTTTTCCTGGTTTCATTCTTCCAACAATTAACATTTCCATAGAAAAAAGGTGACCGCAGTTTCCTGGTGGTTATGATTGTGAATACATCAACGGCGTATTATTAGTTAGAGTGCCACTGAATACCCGCCATGCAGATTGGCTGATGCACTTTAAATCTGTTTAGACTCTAAGTTCTCTCATTGGCGTGATGTGGCAGTTTGGAGTGGCTGTGCCAGCTCCGGTAACATCTTTGTCAT